>UELX01006548.1:0-10635 GCA_900480035.1 Eupelmus urozonus | reverse complement strand
ATACGCATGGATGCTGGGTTATATGTATGTATATAGGTGAGCGGGAGATTACGAGTCTGTACACGTAGGTACATGGATATTGAGATGCAGAGCTGGAAATCTGTCCGAATTGAATCGTCAGTTGAAACAAGGAAGCATTTAACGCGAATAAACCGGGTCATCTGTTAAGGCAGGCATAATGGACACTAAACGTAAAAAGTATTCTGGATTTTGAATAAGGAATTTTTAAACGTATCGATACATTTTTAGTTTACATTATTATACGTTTACGAAGAAATTGTATTTGGTACTGTAGATTTTTAACGTTAAAAAAGAAAATCTTATTTTTCAAGTTTCGAAAAAACTCATTTATACTGCTTGATATAAGAAGCATACTTTTTATTACAACGAATCCTCAGCTGTTACATTTTATTTAGGTACAATTAAAAAATAGAATTTTAAGAAAAATTTATTAATTCTGGAAAGCTATTAACGTTGTATTTATCCTCTAAACAAAATCAAGCCAGTATTTACTTTATTTTATTTAAAAGTTTTACGAATTCCTTTACATCAAACGTTCATTCTTAACTTATTTTTTATCAAACTTCACTGCGTTTCATATTTTCGTCAGTATACCTGCATTAAAATTTAAAATTACTGCCCTCAGTAAATTTCTCTCCGTAAAACCATGAAAATTAGCATTACTTTTTTCCAAACCTTAAACTAAAAATAAAACTTTCAACCATTTCCACTCTCACCAACACACAGCTACAGTAACCCCCATGCAAATATACGTGGGCCACTTATACCCACGTCCACGCGCGCAACATAATACCCGCCTACAAATGCAGATAAATGCGCAGGCAGACTCGCAGAAAAACATGCGAGCTCTCACGTACCTTACCGGCTCTTTTTTCCTTTTTACTACGCGCGCCACTGCGTCTATACGTTTTACGGGCGCGGACAGTGCAGTAAGTAGTAAGGGTGAGCGTCGGATCAGCCAGCCGCTTCCCCCACTCTGCCCCGTCGCTCTGCCAGACCGCGCGGCATTTTCGAAGAGGGGAATGAGGCAGCATAGCCTGACGAACTGCCGGAGGCTCGGCCGAACAATGCGCATTCCCGGAATTTTCGCAGCGCGCGCACGAAGAGCATTTATTGGCCGGCACGCGAGCTAGCTTCCTGTTGACCGGTCGCCCATCTCTCTCTATCTCTCTCTCTCTCTCTCTCTCTCTCTCTCTCTCTCTCTCTCGTACGCCTACGAGCAATTCACACTTGGCTCATAAGAGCATTTTCTCGTAAAAAAAAAGATGGAATGCGTGCGTTGATTTGATAGGCGTGCAATGTGCCTGTGTGTATAGCGTGCCTTTTTTTGCTTTTGGACATTTTTTTCCTCTGTCAGCGAAATGCTGTGAGCTTTCGAGGGCTGAATTAGATTGGCATTTTTCGAATTCCGGAATGATAAGAGTCTTGTTTTGATCTGGTATTTCAGTCTGGACGGATTTATGAATTTCCTTGTGCAAAGCTTGGGAAAATGCTATGAAAACATTGCGTTTTTATTGTTGAAAATTTTATTTTTAAGCAAACTGTCGGCAGAAATAAGTAATTTAATCAGAGGAGGTTTAACATAATTAGCTTCGAAAAGTTTTTAAAGTTGATTAATCGACTTTAAGAAAAATTACAGTTCTTTATTTTGTAAAAAGAATGTAGGGATTTTTTCAACTCATTTATAAGATGTACAAAAAACAGGAAATTTTTTAATGTTGCAGTGGATTACCTTTTTTTTTCTTTTTCTTTCCTGAACATGCTAAAATACGACCCCTTGTCATGGAAAAATGAGTACGTTAATTTTTTAGAACTAAGGAATTTCTAGAAAATGTTTACTGTTTTTCTTTATTATTTCGCATTTATTAGAATTTTTATTTTTCTTAATTTTCCAAATATAAATTCTCAACAATAATTCCTCTAATCATAATTTTAACAGTTTCACTTTCCAAAATAATTGATGTTATTACGCATTACAAATTAATCATATTATTCGATTTAATTATATAGCGACAATAAATATGAATTTAACGGCGTTACCTTAATGACCGCTAATGTAAATGAAAACAATGTAATGATCGCAAGTTGATTATTCAATCATACAAAATTGTTTCCTCACAAAATTGTTTCATACTGTCAATATCTCTCTAAAATACAGTGTACATGTAACCCAACGAGCAAGCAAATAAAAGTAAAATACATCAAAAACATTAAAAAGCCACTAAACCGTAAAATCCATAATTCAACACCGCTATCAGCATGCACATCGATTGGCTCATAAAAATTTCAACCGCCCAAAGCAACAGTCTCCCTTTACAAAAGCAATTAACCGATCTCAGCCCGTTTAAAACTCATAAAACCCGATAATCCCCCAACCAATCCGCCAATCCATAACCTCCGACACCCAAAATAAAAGCAATCTAGAAATCATTAAAACTTTTCCACATCGCAAATCAGCTCTTCCGCTTCGGCGATCTATACCCATCCATACATTCAACAATCGTCCCTATGAATACATCCACCAACTCGAGCTATATCCAGAGCCGCGAGGAAATCGGCCCGCGCGCTAGCCAGGTCATAGACACTCTCGCGTGTAACTCGAGCCCGCAATGCACGGCCGCAGAGCGAGGAGAGGAGGCCGCCACGCCAGCGGCGGCTTCGATCGAATTGCAAGCGGCGGCGCGCGATCTGCTCCGATTTCCAAGTAGTTCAAAGTGTAACGGGTCAGACCGCCGCTCGCGTCTTCTAGACTCGCGCGCCGCTCTCTCGCCTGCCAAACTCGTAAACATCGAAGCGGCCCGCAGCGCGGATGCTAAAAATACGAGGGTGGCTTTTATGTGGGGGTGGGGTGGTTTAATTGAGGCGCTGTGTTGCGCTTTTTTCGCTCTCGGTTCTCGTTTTGGGGTGAAAGTTTTCGAGAGGTTTTAAACGAACGAGCTTGGGATTTTCCGGGCGCTTTAACTTGTTGAAAGTGGGCGTAAATTATGCGGGGGCTTCGATCGCCTGTGTTTACGGGGACGGTTTCGATTGGCTTAGCTCTCCGGCCACTTTTCGAATTGAAACGCGTAATTTCGGTTTGTTGACAATGTAAAATAGCACGCCGAGTTTACGTCGGCGGGATAATCACTGCGCTGAAACTCGCACAATGAATTCCTTGTTTACCGCGCCGCGTTATTCCGTGTAATCCTCGGCGCTACATTCCGCGCGCGCGTCCGATAACGGATCCCCAAACAAACCGGATATATAATCTGCCGGATAAAATCTACCGCCACACACGCGAGAGCTGAATCGCTCCCCGCGCTGCGTTTAAAAATCAACCTAAATCAACAGTGATTTCCGCAAAACGCACCGTCCTACTTTTATTCTAGCCCGAATTTCAAAACCTTCGAAAAAACATTCAGCCCTCTTTAAAGAAACGAAAAAACTCACGTGATGAGCACGCGAAATTAGCGTCGGCAAGTTAATTGCGCGGCCGCTGTTAGATTGGATTTGCAGTTCAGGCAAATTAGTCGCCGAAACTTCCCTCGCGTAGCTATATGCTTCGAGTCTCGAAGCGCGAGAGAGCAACAGTGTCGATGAGTGTTTACGTGCCTTTGAACGAGACGCAGGCGCATGTGACTTTTCCCTCGAGTGTGTAAAAACGCGGCGCTTTCTGGCTGGTCTTTTTGCGGGGGCGTAGATGAAAAGGATGACGGGAAAGCTTTGCAAAGGGATCTCATTTTAGTAAGTGGCAGGTGCGAGGCTTATCGCCGTGGGGGATAGATGACTCTGCAGCGCGGGTGATGCGTGCTTTTTGCGGGAGGTGATCGGGTGCTCCGGCGATTTTTCATCCTTTGTTTCGAGGCTCGCTTGGTTTTTGCCGGTGCGATTGGGAATTGAATTGATAGGAATTATGATTGAGAATAATAGTACGGGTGCATTTATTGTATGTCGTGTAGTATCTGTATATTATTGTTGTTAAAGTAAAACAAATCAATTATTATGCAAACTATAATTTCGTAACATCGATTGTGGAAAGAAGAAAAATGACGACAAAATTATACGACTAACTAGCCGAGTAAAAGGAATTAAATAAATTCCGAGAAAATTTCCAAGGAATTATTCAAGCGTATTAAGTATTTATGCCGGAGCGCGATTTTAACAAAATATAAACGTATTTGCAGTAAAATTGCATACTGAGAATCCTTTTAAAACATTATAAATCAGAATAAAAGTATTCATCTTATTTTTTTTTTTTTAATAATTGTTATTATAAAAGCAAATGAATGTATAATTTGAATTTACATTCAAATACAATAAATATATGAATATATATAGAATAATATTCTATCTGGAGCTCATTTAAAGCGATAACAAAAGCGACAGCGATAACATCAATTTACCGTCGATACAAAGTATTACGTAATAAGCATTATATAGCGATATTGTGTACATATCATTACAATCCTTGCATTAGATTTATATTATATCAATGATAGGGTTCATAATATAATTATGAGTAAATACATTATTAATTAAATAAGGAAGTGCTTTGATTCATTACCTCATTATTCTTGGAAAGTCACTTTGTTTTTATGAGTTATCATTAAAAGTATGTCATTTCTCAAAAGCATAGAAAAGAAAATAAATAAATAAATGAAATAAAAAAAAAACTTTTTACCGAGACGTGTACTTTTATTTTTTGTTTTACAAAAGCAATAAACCGGATTCCTAGTAAAATCTTAAAAATTCCTTTAATAACAAATAAATATATTTACTACCTTCAACTCCATAATTATCATAAAGATAACTCACACCATCTTTACTCTCACTAAACGAAGCTCCTTTGCAAAACTTCTAAAACTAATTCCCTCCAAATCATCAAACATCAAGACAACCAAAATCAACGCGTGACTTATCCCCAACCAAAACACCCCCGCCCCCAGAAAAAAAGAACAATCCCTCCCACCACCCTCCACCTTATCATCCTCACATACCCAGCAGCAGCAGCACCAGCCCGTCTAGCCAGATCAACCCGCTTGCTTCCGCGCGCCTGCAGCCCTAGGCGCTCCTAAGGTGCACTCGCACATACACCCACGCACACGCACAGTCACACAGATACACACAGGCATGAAGGAGGAATAGAACATCGCGCTGCTAGAAGGTCGCCAAGGCGCAGACGCGCGCGCAACAGACAGGGGGCGAGAGAGAGAGAGAGAGAGAGATAGACGACAGGCAAACCCGGCGGCGCGCCGCGCGCACCGGACAGAGCTGGCTCGTCCGCTTAGCCAGATCCCTCGCTCCGGAGACCGCGCGCGTGCTGCGCGTTTTCTCGAGCTCTCCTTTTCTCGATCAAGTAGCTACACAAACATAATACGTACACGCAGAGGGAGCGCATCAGGCAGTATTTAGTATAAGCCAAGAATCGTCGAGAGGTGCACTGGTTCTCGGAGCTGAACGGACTCTAATCGCGTAGTGCGCAGGAGGGGGTTTGTTTACGCTCACCCCCGGGGCTGGCCCGCTGACGCGCGTCTACCTGTTGACCCCCAGCAGCGCTTCGCACGGCCAGGTTCTCCATCGCAGGTGAGTGAGCCGCTCTACATACTAGTTCGCGAAGCTCCCCCCCTTTTCCGCACGTGCTGTAATCCTCTACTCTTTTCTTACACGCTGGGAGTGTTTTGAATTTTCCCGCGCGGGGCGGTAATTGGGAAAAGTGCGCTGGTGTACTTTAAACGCGGGCTGGTCACGCGAGAGCGACTCCGTGTGTAGGAATACGACGCAGCACGTGCAAGCTCGTTTCAGCGCGCCCGGAAGTCCGCGGGGCTGTATTTGCGTGAAGCTACGTTTTTGGTCGCAGCCGTTGCTTTTCCGCTGATTAATTCCGGGGTGGTGAGAGGTTCGCTGGGAAATTGAAAGGAGCGAGGACAGAGAGAGCTGTGTGTGTGTGTATAGAGCGCATTGTTTTTGGGGATTATAGGAGGAGACGAAGTAGTGTAGGAATCTGGGACTCTGCGGTATATCGACTGCTGTTTATAGCCGCGTGCAGCGCTATGAAAGCGTAATAAAGCCGTATTATTGGCCGGGGCATAATTCATGAACTCGCCGGATATTAAGAATTAAAAGTTCTATTATTAACTTCCGTGTAAGTGCGCGCAAGCTCGCTCTCTTTTTCTCGTAAAGAGGAAATAAAAACTTATTAGTGCGCGGGTCGGTAATTTATGAGCCGTGTCGTAAAAAGGCTGATTGCTATCGAGTGTGTGCTCTACAACTATTTTTTGCGGTTTGCGACATGTTTTATTAGGCGGGAGTGCTTTACAGTGGATGTTAAAACGTGATTAAAAAGTGATTTTTTCTTTTATAACGATGGTATATCAGGTTGTATGGGTATTTTAAAACGATGATTTAGGGGCTAAGAAGAAATTGCACAGAATACTTGTTTTTTTTTTTTGCTTGGTACTTACTTTAAAAATAAATGTGATTGCTCGCACTGTTTGGATTGTTGATAAGTAGCACATTGAAGCTATGAAAATGTGAAAGGATTTTTTAATTAACAAGTGTTTTAAGTAATTGAGCGTTAAATATTATAATCAATTTTGAATAAAGCTTGCTATCTAAAATTTCTTACGATTTGCCAACTTACAATGTAATTTATTTATAAGATTACACATTTTTTTTCTAAAGACATACTAAAATTTTTCAAAATTCTTGTTATAACTATTTCAATTACACATCGTTTTATTATTCAAAAAGCACACTTTCAAATTACCCAAAGAAACAATCACAATGAAAACAAACGAAGCTTAACGAGCTTATATCAGCTCAAACGACAAAATGAAAAATGTTCGATCAAATTACTCTACTCTCTCCTTAAATACAGTGCCCAATAACAGCGAGCATTCCAAACATAAAACTTGGCACACACACCTCTCAAATAATGTCCAATCGCATAAAGTCAACGAGCCAACATTGCAAAACAATGAAACCCGAGAAAACTAGCAAACTCAATGCAATAAAAAATCCAATCCGCGAACCAATAAACCAAACGTCCTCTTCCCCACCCCCAACATCTCCTTACCTCCTTCCCCATCTCAACGAGGATCAAAGCTTTTCCCGAAACGAGCTTGCAAAGCTCTCCCCGTCGTCACGCGTCTTTAAACGATATCTCTCTCATTCTCCCCGGAAGAAAGCTCCATCCAATCATCCGAGCGCAGCGCTGCAGCACGTACTTGATGAGAAATCAGAATTTCACGACTCTCCACTCGCTTATGTATACATTTTTTCCGCGCGGTTAACCCCCCCTCCGCAAACATCTCTCGAGCTTTTCCTCTCCTCCTCGCCGACATAATTACGCGTTTCTCTCTCTCTCTCTCTCTCTCTCTCTCTCTCGGCTGAATTCGTTCTTATACAGCTAAAGCGTCATTTTCGACCCTGGGAAGTCCGGCGCTTTGGAATGTTCGTAAATATCGTCGGCACTCGTTTCTGTCCCTGAAAGCTCAAGCGGAAGCGCTCGGTTTTTTTAATAAACCTCAAGTGTGGCGTGTTGTCGTTCGATTAGCTTTTATTGGGCCGGGGAGAGGCAAGCACTTGAGAAAAGGAGTCGAAGCCCTCGGGCTAGACGCTAGTGGCTCGAATTCCTTTCTGGCGTTTATCTAAAGGGCGGGAAGGTCAACCTGTCGCGCTGTTCGAATCGACAATGTGTATATATGCGCGAGCGCGATGTTGGCTGAGCTTCTGGGTGAGTGGATGTATTTTTTCGCTGGGGTGAGAGGACGTGCAGACAGGTTTGCGGATGGTTTGGAAGGAATTTTCGCGCGGCGGGAGAACAAAAAATACGGGGAGGAATTCAATCGCTGGCTCTGATACGCGATACTCGGTAAAAGGGGCTTTCGGTGACGTTTATGCGAGATTTAGCCTGTGGTAATGGGAGAATGGGTCGGAAATATCGGCAGAACGTATATAAGTGATTAGGTGCGATACATTTAATTTAATTGCGATAATTAGTATGTTATTTTAATGGTATTATGGTACTTCGTACGTTTTATGAAAATTTTAATATGATAAATTATTGTGAAAATTCGCAGTGATGAATTTAAAGAAATTTAACGTTTTGACGGCAAAAGTACCTTTCCAATCAAATTCCAAACAAAAAAAAAGAAACAATTGATACTCTCTACTGTTAAACAATATGCGCACTGACCTAGTCTCTTGCTTCTCCGCGCGTGCTTTACAACACGCGCACTTTGCCAACAAGACTAATCTAGCGTACCATAAGTTTTGATATCTTGAAAGGCCTATTCACGCGAGCTTGTCTACAATGGGATCCGCAAGCGTAACTTTCGCGTGATGTAGCTTTGCGTATTTTTTAGATTACGAACCTCTCGCCTGTGCTTATTGTCACCGATTACACGATGTAGCGCGTTTGTTGAAAATTTTTGAAAAGTTACGAGTCGCGAGTGCATTTAGTATGCTGTATGTTATTGTTTTGGAGTTACACAGATGGTGAAAGTACATATTGTTAATTGTTTAGTAGTGAGATGAAATAAGGCTCAAAATGAGTCTGTAGAAGTTCACATTTTTTTTGTATTTTGGAAAAGTGAAGTAGTGTCCCCTGTGCATAATGTAATTAAATTCATGTAAACGGTGTATAAGTTAAATATTTTCAGAAAACATTTAAAATTTTCATATTTGCTGTATTCAGTTTGCATGATTCGCAGGAGTTATGTCTCCATTATGCACCGGTGATGATAATAGAATGTTATGCTCTTATTTATGGGATAGCAAGATAACTGCTCTTATTGAATTTTTATAATTATATATACTTTTATCTTAATTACGGAAACATTACACGTATATTAATGCATTAATTAAAAAGAAATTTATTAACATTATAAAACCTTTTAAAATTTAAGGTCATTACTTTTAATGTTATAATTTAATAAAATTAAGATATAAAATAATTTAAGGATATTTCTTCGAACATAAAGATTTCAATCGTGACAAATGTAATCACATTTCTAATAAAAAATGCATAAAATGAATACTAATAAAAATTTAAATAAAACGTTGTAATAAAATTATTATATATTATATGGTAGTTAATTTACAAGTCAAAAGAGAAACAAAAAAACTGTTTTTGCGGAAAAACTAATTATATATTCAGACAGTCTTTCTTCAAAAATTTTACGCTCCAGTTTTTTTTTTTAATAAATATTTGTAAGACGTTTTCAAACGTATTGAAGGAAAAGTGTATTAACTTTGCAATACATCGTTTTCTTTAAAAAACTTTATTCAAATGTTATAGTTCATTTACTATGTGTAAAGATTTTATACTAAAATATAGATGTAATGATTTATTTTCAAATATTTTAATACATTTTATAACTTTTCAACAATAACGAAATATGCATTAAATATTGAAATTGAATGTTTATGGTCCATTGATCTCTTATAATAAAACTAAATAAATGAGCCTGTATTGATATCATATATAAAAAACAATACATGAATTTTCGTTTAAAAAATCATTAGATACTTTATAACAACGATAAAAGTTTATGACTAAAAGAGCAATTTTAACATTTTGTTGTCCTTTAGTTTGCTTGGTTTGACATACGGTCGATTTCAGATAACGAACTTTGTTGGGTAACCAAAAGCTAAGCTTATTGATAACCTTTAATTAAAGTGAGTTACTAGGAAAACGTCCACTATTCAGTAACTCTAAATCTTTTAAATTTTGCTTAGAAATAATGGCGTTACTTTTATTTTTCTGTTATAACATTATAATACACTTCTATCACACAAATTTATGTATAAAAAATTTTTAAAGAAATTTATATAACTATTCCTTTGATTTTTGCTTTCGCAAATCTGTTTAAGTCTCTACGTTTAAATTAGAAACTTAAATTTGTTTATCTTCACAGTTTCCGCATTCAATCGGAGTTTAGCTTGAAACATATTTTCATCTTATATTTGTATATGGTCGTTTGAATTCTATTTCATAATTCAACGAGTTCGCAATCATTTTCATGAAAGTTCAACACTAACCTGCTAAACTATAATACAATCACATTTGTAAATGTTCGAAACATTAATACAATTTATTAAAAAATTATACCTTTTTTACTTTTTTTACTAGTATGCGTGACTCATATTTTTGAACTGCTAAATTTATAGCATATTAATAATAAACACTCTAATTACCTGATCCTTTCTTGCTTTTTCAAAAAATTACTTTAAAAAAAATTAAAATTAAGTTGTATTTCCAAATTTCATTTTCAAGTTTGTTTATCTGCAGTAAACAATTATTCAGAATTACGATACGATTTGGACAAATCCCTTCTCAATATCAGCTCAAGGTTAAAAGTACTTTAAGAAGCTTAAATATCAGACAAATGACTAGTGCAACTAAACGATTATCCCATGCTTAGCCTTCTTATCGATATTCTCACGAAACCATTTACAGAATTATTTGAATACAAGTTTTACAATTTAGTATAAGTACAGTTTAATAGTCTTTTCTGCCCTCCGGCCGGAAAGCGGCAACTTCCCGGCCGCTGCACGAAACGAAGTTGCCGCTTTCCGGCGCCGTCGAGCAGAAAAATAGTATACACACCTTGGCCAGTAAAAAAGAAAGCC
>UELX01006547.1:0-10635 GCA_900480035.1 Eupelmus urozonus | reverse complement strand
TTCGATAAGTTAATCGTCATAATATTACTCTGATATTAAACTTGGTCAATTCTTGAGTGGTTGCAAGATATTTAAAAATTATACATTTTTGTCCATTTTTAGTTCTACCAGGGAAGAAATTTTAAAAATGTCGATTTTTCTATCGTTCTCTGTGCAGCATTAATCGAAAGAAAAAATAATCAGACTCACAAGTCCAAACATTCAGCGTCATCCTCGAAATGTCGAGCAGCATTAACATAAACAGGAGTACAATATTTCCCGGCAGGGAAAATCCGCTGGTCTCTCATTCATGAGCCGTAGCCATAACCGCCGCCTAGCTCTCCCAATCGGATAAGAGTTAATTAAAATAAAAGAGGGATCGAGCAGTGGTAGAGCTCCGAGGATCCGCATAGAAGCTACTGCCCACGTGGGGGATGACACTCGACAATGCTCCTTTAGATTAGATCTTCTCGCTCCCTTGGTCTCTCCTTCGAAAAAGGAGATCGGAAATCGAGCGGTCGCTTGCTCGCTCGCGCGAGTGTATATCGGCCGAGGAGCATCTTCAGGGCAGAATATTAGCATAAACCTAATATGCCGAGGCGTATACACAATGCGTTATTAAGAGAGGGCTAGTGGAATCGAAGAAGAAGCTGCGCACTGCAGCCTGCGTGGCAGATCTCACGGCTCGATACGTCACCCCGACTCGTCGGCTTTCTCTCTTCCTCTTTCTGTTTAACATAATATAATTGACCACACACGCGCGCGCCGCGTAACGCGCGCAGTACGTAGTATTCGGAACACCATTTCTGCATAATGAAACTAATGGCGCGCTATTGTGTGTGCGTGTCTGGATTGCTGCGTAAACGGATTGCGATGCAAGTAGTTCCGGGAATATGTATTATTGGATGCCAGTTACTTTTTCATCCCTTGTATTCGTATGATTGCCTTATGGATTTTATTCTTTTGCTTGCTTGCTTTTTAATGCGCTTATTCGTATATATGTATGAGGAGTAGTCAAAAATATAGAGCGACCTTTTGTATGAATTGAATAATGGAAATCGAGGACTGATATTTTGGGATAACGGATTGAGGAATTCTCGAAATTATATTTGGATCTGTGCTTTGCCTTTCAAAAGAACAATCTCCGCATATAAATACATCTTCAATATTCTTATCATTCGAAATAATAAATAAAAAGAAACCTATCCGCAGAGGATCATAAAGTAGTCAAGAAGCAAGCACTTTGGCAAACTTGAGAGATCTCCCCTACATCTCCATACAGCCAAATGATTATAAAGTCGTAAAGCCCAGTAGCAGGAGGAGATCGGCGGTGCGGATTGCTTTACGGAGTCCTCGCGCGTGCGCGAGTGCTAATGAAAAGGCGCGAGTATAATGCCATAAAGGCGCGCGGACGAAAGAGCAGCCGGTCGAGAATGGATAATGCGCAGATCGTCGGCTCGCGATATACAGAGAGAGCCGCCGTCGTCGTCGGCACTTCCTTCAGTACGGAGGCGCGATATGCATATTGCGAATGCTTTTTCGTCTACCTATCCCCCCCTCCCTCTCTCTCTCTCTCGGCGACGTTTTCGCGGACCCTCGACGGCTTTCTTCCATGGAAGGATGTGTGGGTATGCAAAGTGAGAAAGAAAGGATTCAAGCATGAGCTCGAAGCGCTTGATTAATCCGAGACTGCCGATGACGCGCTAGGGATCGTGCCTATCCGGTGTTTGGGTTATGCTTTTATTTTCTGTGGAATTGATAAATGCTTGTCAATTTAGTCAAGTCATTGTTTTGTTTTTATTAATTATGCTTTGGTGTGTCGACAATTGAATTATTTAGAATAGATATAGTGAAAGTATACCTATTGCCATTAATGATTGTAATATCTTATGAAATACATATAAATGAAAATCTCATTAATAATATTTTTGGCCATTCTATACGCAAGTTTAATCTATCTTATCAATCCTTAAAAAATTAATCAGATTGTAGCACAACATGGCGACCAGCCTCTCTTTCTCTCTCTTTAGTCAGACACGCAGACACACACACGCACACACACACACACACACACACACGCACACACACGCACACACACACACACATACTAATGGCGGAGAAAGACAACTCAGGTGGGAGAAGCGAGTGAAATACGGGGAGGCAGGCAGAAATGTGGCCCGGTAGAGTCGTGTCCTTAATTGACAGTTGCCGTGGGTCCCGGCGTGTCCTCTTCGAGTTCGTGGCTGCTGGACCTCGTTAGCGCGCAGAGACGTGAGGGAGAGGAAAGAGAATGCCAGTCAGACTAGACCTGCCCGCGGTTTCGGGTTATATACCTTTATACACACACTTGGACCAATTTTCAGAGACCTAGTCCTTAAATTAGCTTAAACACGTTATCTTATGCCTGATGATAACGCAACACGCAAACGGGTATTGCATGAATGTATCGGTGAAAAGGCTGATTGTGGGAATGGATTTTCTTGTAGAAATAGAAATTTTACCTATATGTGTCATTGTGTGGATCAGATAATAGGCCACTTATTAATCGTTACGATCTCTCAACAAAAGAAGGACGATTATTACAATATCCTTAACCTTTCTTCTGATCTGGTTATTGTTCATACATCAAACTTTACATTATTTTAGTAACCATTAACACTGCAGTTCGAAAATATTTTTCATAAACAACTTTTAACTTTTTATATATCGATCAGTTGGGCAATAAGTATTGACAAGCAGCGCATACTTACAAAATGAAGCGATTGATGCGCATAAATAAAGCTTTATCTGAGGTGAGATCGAATCGGAAACGCAGAGTGATAAGCTGCAGCCCTGCTGCAATTCAACAAAGTAAATACCTGGAAGCTCGTCCTGCAGCCAAGCACCCCTATGGAATGCGCCAAGTGTAACTTTAAGAGGCGACGGTGCGTTGGTTTTTGCGTTAGCCCTCGCTGCAACCACGTAATTACCAAGCGATTACTGAATCAACACCTGCCTCTGTGCTGAGTAGATCGTAAGAAATTTTTCTTCTTCCATTTCGAGGTTCGTTCATTCTGTTCACCTCATGCGTGAATGAATTGTTGGGGCGAGAAAATTGGTTGCTAAGCTGTGTCTTGAGTACGGTTAAATATTATGACCTAAACTTAGCAGTTTTAGTATTTAAAATTTTTTTTTTTGGAAAAAACACCATAGAGTAAGGAAATTTTGTCATGCTCTAACACGCTTTCATAAAATTATTATTCGAGGTATAAATAATAATTATCTCGAAATTCCATCAGGTATTCAGCAAGTAGTATTATATACTCAACTCTGCAATCTGAACAATCTTGCATTTGCGGTGAATTGATCCTTCAATTATTTACTAATACTTATGATTTAATTAATTGTGTTGAGCATTCAATACTAAAGACACCTCAGGCATACTTTCACGTAAGTATCAGTTATAAAAGCAGCAAACAGCGAATATAAACAAGCGAATTTTCAAAAATTCCTATTCCAACTCCAACATTCCGATTTACGGTATATTGCAGTCTTGCAATACCGCCCCTGGATGCGGAGCCGCTCGCTGCATTTACGAAAGCGCGATAAATCGAAGGACAACAAAGTTCACATAAAGGAGAATAAAAAAATTTCTCCCTATATTCGCAATATTATACATACACCCTGGGCTTTTCCTATCTATACATACGCTCACCCAGATCTGACCTTCGTGATTCGCCAAGTTATTATCCTATCTAACCTACGGAATTATTATCTCCTTCGGGGCGAGCGTGCGCGCGTCACTTAATCAAGATTACGTTATATGCGCGGTAGCCAGGGCTATTTCGCAACGTTATAGAAATCTAAAAATGGCATCGTCGTCCCACCTTTTTTTCACAGAGCCACGGTAGCACTGAAGCCGGGGGACGTCCGCGGGTGTCTAGGCGTATAATTCAAGTCGCCCCGTCCAATATATTACAATTTGTCTAGGCTTAGGATTGTTGGCTTTGCTGCCTCTCCAGCCTTCTTTTAGTCTTTTTTTTTTACCATCCCATACGCTGCCGCTGCTGCTGCTGCTGCTGCTGCTATTGCTCTGTCTCTTCCTCGGGCCCGGACCCCCCGCTGCTTGGGGCCCAAGGCCCACACCGTATCGGGACCGTGGGAGTATTGTTTTCCTGCATACATAGCCAGGCTAGCGCGTGTGTCTCTCGTTGAATATTTTCTGGATACGGAGCTGGAAAGTCCGAAATATGTTGTGGATGCGATAAAGGAGCGGCAAGATACTGGCAATCGAGAGGCTTTCAACGCCTCATTGTTCGCATTGTCGGATTTCAAGGATTATGGCCGGCGTTTTGTGGTTTTCAAACGGGTTTTTTTTCGAGAGATGTCAAGTGATGGCTTTTGATCTGAAGAGGTTATTAAGAGGCTCATAAAAGCTTGGAAATTGAGTCAATATACATAATTTATTATGCTTGATTCGTTAATTTAATTATATAGTAATGATGCAAACTGTTGCATGCTTAAATATAATCCATTGCGTTTATGTATTATCATTTACTATTCGGCTAGAATCAAGAATTAAAAGATGCCTACAGCCTTCCGGAATAATAGTACTCAGAATCCACTTTCACAAAGACAAACGATTAACTAAGACATAAGACTTCGGCGGCATAATGCAAATGACTACAGCGAAAATAAAAGCCAGTCGACTGCTGGATCAAGTCAAGCGGAAGCTACAAATATTCGGCAATAAAACATTTTGAACCACGGCGAATAGCTCGGTCCACTCGAGAGAGACTCCCATAGGCTCGAGTCAATTTTTAACGCTCGATCCTCCCCACCTGTGTCTCTCAAAATCAGAAACATAAAATTCGAAGAAGACAAAAAGGTAGAAACGAGCAAGCGGACCCTGTGGCTTGAACGCCACGGGGACAGGGGATATTTTGAAAAAGGCCAGCAGCAGCAGCCTCTTTCCTAATTAGGCGGAAGCCAATTTGAGAATCCGAGGTGCGCAGGCTTATATTCTTGGAATAGAAAGATAAGGACTTGCAGCGCTCCAGCGGGGAGCGACGAATCCACAGGTCGCCCATCGCGCTTCCAATGAATTATGTTCCCCGCACTAGCCCGAGGATTCCTCTTCGAATGCGAAAGGAGCAGAGCCACGGTAGCCCCGGATCCGCGCCCGCTCACCGATTAAGATTAATATTTACCCCTAATTATCGTGCGGCAATCGACAGAGAATTATACAGTGAGCGAGTCAGATTGATTTGCCTCGGTTGGGCTCGCTTTTTTATCTCTTTTTTACTACTACCGGGCTTTTTTTCTCGCTAAGATCGCTGCCGATTAAATCATTTCTGATGCTGGCTGCCTCGAGAATTTGACCTGTGGATTATGCATTCCTTTGTACTATTGATTAAGCTTTGTCTTTAGATTCTTAGATCAATTCAATAGTATTGCTTTAGTTTTCATTAGATTTTTTAATTTTTAAACTTCAATTTTATTACATTTTTTGTTGATCAAGCAGTATTCTATTTTCTGTTATATATATATATATATATATATAACAACTAAAATATTATTCATAAAGATAAGGTCCTATTTTGAGAATCGTTAATGGCACTGTTTTATGAACGGATATTGATTTACAGCATACATATACTTATAAGTAACTGGCTCAATAGATATAAGTATTTCAGTAATAAATATAAATAAATATAACTTATAATTGTGTTATAGACAAAATAATATGAAATAATATTTGACGTTACTATAGATACAACTTTCATAGAATAGTTTGGCCTTTATAAAGCCACATTAGATTTCCTTTTATTTGAAAACTTTTGTACAGCTAAATGAGGGGAAAAAAGCTACCTAAGGCTCTAAATTCTTCCGACGTCCATTTTTCGTTCGACTTGATTAACAACATATCATCCTGCATGGGTAAATCGCTAACATGTTTAATTGTTACCTGTGGCGTGTGCGTAGCTGGGCATCTCTTGCGTAGTAAGGGGAACTTCATCTGTAATCCGAGAGCGCGACCTGCTTCAAATTTCGACGATGATTTTTCAACGAAAATCGATGCTCTCTCTCTCTCTCCCTCTCTCTCTCTCTCTCTTTCTCTCTTGATTTTACTGTTTTTTCGCTTCTAAATACCGAAAGCATTTTTGACGCACCTAACGGGTTCTTTAAAACCACAGAATCTTGCCGTTACATAATCTTGCGGTAAAAAAAAAGAAGAATGAAGCAAAACTCATCTTTGTCTTGACAGTTTGAGAAGGCGACTACGGAAGTAGAGCTATAGGTCTCATTTCGTAGTTTACAAAATACTCTTTTGATTTACAAAATTATTAGCATTTTTTAATCTTCCACCATTCTTTGAGGCTAGCAGAATGATGGAAAACTTAAATATCCAAAGAATTTTGTAAATTAAAAGCGTTATTTGTAAACTACGAAATAAAACCTAACCTAACCTCCGAAGTTGCCTAAAGTGACAAGATTTTAAGTGAAACTCTTAGCTATATTAATAATTTTTGAGAATATTGTATGATTATTTGGATAAGAAAATCCAAAATCTAATTAATTATGTATAATTAATAATCGTGTTCGTATTCGACAAACCCAAAAATTTTAAAGTTACCCGAATCTAGTCTAAACGAATGTCTCTCAAAACCATAAAAATAATTCTCCTAATGACATTAAACAGAAATCCATTGATACATTAATCTTACCTCGAGATATTAACGATTCATAAATTACACGCTTAATAGCGATGCAGTGCGCGCTCGTCGTGTCATTACAAGACTCGCCCTCTCTCGAAAATTATGCCCGTAAAAAGGAAATCACGAAGACGATTTTCCGAGAACCAATAAAAGCCTCCGCCTTGGAAAAAAGATACGCAGTAAGAGCCGCATAACGGAACCTCCGAATTTTTCCATTAAAGAAAAACAGAAGAAATAAAGAAGGACACAGGGAGAAACACAGAACTAGATGAGAAATGTCAGGGGTGGGGGGCTCGTAAAAGTCGTGCTCGTGCCTGCGGGCTGCTGGGCTCGCGCCAACCAAATCGTCCCGTTAGGAATGCTTAAAACAATGCGAAGTGACATGTCTCTCTTAAACCTGTGCCGCCCACGTATACATTTATTTTGAGGAGGGCTGCTTTCTCACGAGCTCCTATACGCATAGACTGATTTGTGTTTGGAGCCTTTTTTTAGGGGATAGAGGGATACATGGGATCCTCCTGAAAAGTTCTCCAGTTGGAAAATCTTGCTGGGCTTTTATGTATTTTACGGTTTGTTGAAGCCACGCGAGCAGTAAATCAGTTCCGGGCTGATGTGTAAAAAATCTTGGGGAAAGCTCAAGGATGCTAGGGAAAAGGTGAAAATAAGATTATACGATTCGACTAAAATATATAACTTAAAATTTGACTTTAAACAATCTGAATAAATTTTGCAAAGTCAGAAACAAAAATATACTCAAAAAAGTTGCATATCATGTTATCACATTTAATTTATACTCACAATTTTATCTTAAATATATTTTAATAGGGCGATCTATTTTAAAATCGATAACATAAATAGTCAAAGCTGATCTAGCTAAAGTTGCTGAATAACTTGTGCGCGCGCATGACAACAATATCTTTATTCAATTTATTCTTCAGATAATCTCCACTATCCGCGCAATATTAATGAAAACCCATTACACCAGATCGCTAAGCCATTTCCACGCCAGGCTCTTTCCGCTGCAAAAAAATCTATTTTCATTTCAATCTCGATTCTCTCCGAGCTGCGGGCTCGCAGAAAAAGCGCGAATCCGCTGAATTCAAAAGCAGTCCGGTTTCGCGCGCTACTCTTGCTGCCGAAAAAAAGAGTTGTAAGAAAAAGAGAAAGAGAAAGAGAAAGAGAGAGAGAGAGAGAGAGAGAGGAGAGGCTTATAAACGAAGTGGTCGGATATATGGAGTGAAAAATGAAAGGAGAGTAGCCCCCGGAGGGAAAACTAATGATAATACGAGCTGATATCGGACATTGAAATCAGCGAGCTGCCGCTACCTGTAGAGGGCGCGCTTCGAGCGCCAAAATAGATGGACCTCGTTACAAATGAAATGGACTTTGTAATCAGTATCTCTGCACAGGCATCTGCAAGAGCTTTTTCGAGTAGAGCCGCGCGCGAGCTCGCACACAATCGGGTTCCTTGCTTCTCCGTACTCGTTTATATCTTCTCCTCTGCTCTCTTCCCTCCGGCCACCCCCCCTCTCTCTCTCTTTCTCTCTCTCTCTCTCTCTCTGCTAGCACTCTTTTTTTCGTACTCACACATATATTTTTTGTACACCCATTTGCTTATATACGTACACTCGCGCAGGCGCTTTCTCCTCTCCTTACTTTTTCTCGCACATTCACCTCACTCGTGCTCTCTCTCTCTCTCTCTCTCTCTCTCTTTCTTTCTCTCTCGCATAATGTATATAAGGCAGCCACCTGCGAGCGAGCACGAACGACCGCGAAGAACAAGACCAACAATAAGATTATAATGGTCGCGGGAATGCGCCGTATTTATCATTGAGGAGGAGAAGGGAGGGTGGCAGAGACCTATTGTTTACTCCGGGCGTTATTTCGAGGGCAGCTCTCTCGCACTTTTTTAAATTGGCGTGCGCCCGAGACTTGCCCTACGGCCTCTGCCCTTTCTCTCTCTCTCTCTCTCTCTCTCTCTTTCTCTCTCTCTCTTCCCACACCTCCGGCCCGCGTGTGTTCCTTATGCCAGAGATATTGTTTTACATACTTATCTCTCGCGTGCTCGTTCGACACACACACACACACACACCTACCCACCCCCCCACACACACAGCGCAATAATGCGCTGTTTTCTTATATCGCGCGACTTTCACAGGCTTCTTGCTCTGGCTGAATTCTTATTATTCGCTGCGCTGCCTGGCCTTTTGTGCGTGGCTCGGCTAATACAACATGCTCGAATGCTGGGTATTTTGCAAGTGCGCGTACAGGATCGATTTACAAGTATATCGAATCGTAATCCCTGTGAAAATTGTATAGTATACATTTAAGTAGTAGTAAATTTTGCATTTTGCAGTAGTAGTAAAAGTATTTTTTGCCAAAATTTAGAGTCTATTAGAAAGAAATTCAATAATCGCCACACTAAATCAAATAAAGCCTAGAAAAAGGACCCCGCTAAATCGCAGGAAAGAAGAGTACCTTTTGGATATCCTAGGCAAATACACTTACGCTGCACTCGCGCACCGGGAGAAAATGGCGAGCCGGTTGATGTACAAGCCTCGCGCTTCCTCCCGCTTAGAAACAGCGAGTGCGCGCGAGAAAGAAAGAGAGAGAGAGAGAGGGAGAGAGAGAGAGAGAGAGAGAGAAAACATGCGAAGCGCAAAAGAAGAAGAAGAGGTAGAGGACGAAGAAGCGGGAGCGAGTTCGTCGCAGCAGGAGAGGAACTCTAGAAGGCCCCGCGTCGAGAACCTGGGAATACGAGCGCGGCCCTTCGCATTAATATATTTGCATGCCGCTCTCACTCTCTCGCGTCCTGGAGGAGAGACTCGCCGAGATAGAGAGAGAGAGAGAGAGAGAGAGAGAGAGAGAGAGAGAGTGAGGTAGGGAGCCAGGGCGAAGGGGGCGTGGGGATCCTCTCCATTGGCTCGCCATCGCGAGTAATGGTCGCTGCACTAGCTCGAACGAGCCTCTCTCTCTCTCTGTCTCTCTCTCTCTCTCTCTCTCTCCGAGTCGCTGCACTCTTTGTGTAAGTGCAGCGTTCGTGGGTACGGAGCGAGCAAGAGAGCGCACCGAGCTGGCGACTTTCCCGATTTTCAATTATTACCCGGATTGGATTGATGGATTGATCATGCTGGCTTCAGGAAGGTTTGGCTTTGGGTTTGTGATTGGCTCTTTGGAATAGTTTTTTTTTCAACGATGGCTCTTTTTGTTTAGGAATTCTTGCGACGATGTGTTCGGAGACTGGTATTATTGCTGACTGATGTGTGTAGTTAGATAGAGGAGTGGTTATTGCACTGGATTGCTTTGGTCGAACTACTGTTTTATCAGAGGCATGTACCTACTGTAATTTTAAGAGTTTATTCAATATTTTTTCCTTGTGTTTTAATTTTATTAGTCGATTGTATTTTATGAATTGCAGATGATTGAATTAATTTCTGATTAGTTTAAATAGAAAATTATATTTAATCAACTAAATAAATAAATAAATAAATACATATATAAATGTATGCAATACAATTATTTATACAAGTATTTATTTTAATCAGGTACCACAAATAAATGTTTCAAAGTGGTAATAGGATATATAGTTAAATAATTCAGTAATTCCATCATTTTTTATTTCTTCGCAACAAGAAAAAATAAGTAAGAGTTTTAAAAATATTTAGACAAATAATAGTATATTATGCAACAAGGGAATAAATTCGAGGATTATTCCCGCGAGTGAGTTTACTGCACGAGCCAAGCGAGGGCAGTAAACACCCGAGGGAATCATCGTTTTTATTCTCGTGTTGCTTATAATGTTTTATATTCGACTCATCTGGAAAGCCTCTTTGTTAATTTGAAAATTAAAATTGCATGAAAATCATATTTTATGATCTTAAATATAAAATTTTTTATAAAACACTTTATTCCCTACTAACAGAGAATAAAGTAAATTTGAGGGAAAACGGTTTTATAG
>UELX01006546.1:0-10637 GCA_900480035.1 Eupelmus urozonus | reverse complement strand
ATTAATTTATGTGATAATATTTTACTAAGTGTTATAATTTGATTAATTTAAAATTTCATAATTGAGAAATGAATTTTTAAAGAAAAAATTAAATATCAACTTTTTGTGAAAAATGTTTTTAAGCATTTAAGTCATTTTTTGTTGCTTTTGCTTTATTTATACCGAGGCTCATCTTTTTATCTGCAAAAATTATGTAGAAGTCCGCTCGTTTTCAATGGTTGATTGGAAAGTTAATTGAAAACGAGAAAATGAAAGGGCATTGGATAATCTTGCCGGAAACTTTTGCTTCTGATCAAGTCGACTCCGACTGAATAGCAAATCGCCGCTTCCAGCAAACTAAAGAAGTAGCGAAAAGAAAGATTCCGTTTATTTCTTTTTTTAACCAAAAAGCTCTTTTACATGGCTTTCAATGTTTTGTTAGGAGACTTTATGTGGTTTCAAATAATATATACTTTTTTCACATAACAAATATGACAAAATTTAAATATTTAATTTTGAAAACACTGCATTACTTAGTAAATTTAATGAGATATTTCTCTCTTAACAATCACAATAATGATTAATAGTACTTTAAAATGACTACTTCATCCAGAGCTTTTCTTGTGTACTTTGAACCTTTAACTTCAAAAAATGCAGATAGTTTAACTTAATCGTATTTTAATCTGTGATCTGTCGACAAAAAATAGATATAATCGATATATTCAGTATAAAAGTATAACTGGTTGTTAATAAAAAATTCCATTTTACTCAATTTTTTGTGTGAATATTAATAACATTGACAAAATAAATATCAATCAATCCATTGATGTTATAAGATTGATTTAATGACTTTTCAACTTTGAAACGATTTATCGATTTCGAATTTTTTCTATTTTTTTGGATAATATGAAAAAAAATAACATCCAAATGTTTCACGAGAAACACCCTTCCCGAAGGATCACGAAGGATCACGTATTTTATACAGTAATTTAAAGGTCCAATTGAAGAGTAATTAAATTAATAGAACTTCATATTATTAAGTTGAACATTAAAATTAGTAAAAATTAAAAAGAAAGGACCGGAATGAATGGATGTTCCTATTTTTTGCCGTAGTCGTCGAATAACTTTTTTCCTGGCGTAAAAAATAATAAAATATATTGATTTTTTTTTTTTATATATAATCTATTAAAACTAAGCTTTTTTTTAAATTTAAATTATTATTTTTAATTTTCACCTACAACTCTACTTTTGTTATCAAAAATTTGTATACTCCTCTTTTTTCTCTAAGTTTGAATTGTATTCATTTTTGTATCGGCCGGCTATGTTCGCATTGTATTTATACACTCTACTGAAAGGTATTAGATTAATATTACTATGACACAACGAAAAGCCATCGATCTCTTCTCTAGACCACAGAGAGAAAAAATGTTTCCTCTGTTAAAGTAGAGCACGTCAAAAACCATTCGTTTGCATTATTTGAAAAAAGGAAGAAAAACATGAAAAAACCACCAGCGGACGATACTTTGCTGTCGATAAACTGGAAACGTGACGTTCTGAGCGTGCCGCGATTTGAATAACGACGCTTCGAAAGCTCAACCTTCGACTGAAACATCGACATAAAAATGTCCACGCTACGTTCGCCTCGATCGAGGCTTTCTCGCCTATGCATGCATGTATAACGTCCTAACGCTAAATGCACTTCTCGGTGTCGAGAACATAAAAGAGTAGCATACATTTATCAGAAAAATAACCTTTCAAAAAAAAGGGAAAAAAATAGAAAGAATTAAGCAGTATAAAAAGTCACGTCAAAAGAAAAACGAAAAAAGATCGTCTTTGCTGATTGAGAAAAGCTACAATATAATATGCATATTTTCGAAGATTTTGTGAACATCGTTGATTGATTCTACTAGACTCGGGGCCGATAGGCTTCCGTTGACTTTTTGAGGTCCATTGCTCATTCAAGTCCAAATTTTTTGGATGAATAGTCGATAAATTATAGGTTAGATTGTTATTAATAATTTTTATTAAAATTTAGAATTTTTTCTTTTTTCGATTCAAAAAAATTTTTCTCCTATTTTTTAGAACATTTTAAAACAAAATATCTTTATAAATTCATTTATACGATATATACTTTTTGAAATAAAAATTATAAAAGTTTTAAAAAACTCGACTTTTTTCAAGTTTTAAGGTTGGATTTCGAGCAAACTGATACCGTTTTTTTAGTATAACAAAAACTATAACATCCTTCAGTATAGAAATTTGAAAGTACGATCAGATTTTCACATTTAAATGAAGTAAAGTAGATTATTTACATGCTTTTTTTAATCGTATTTTAGCGTACGTAACGTAACTCATACGGCGCTTAAAAGTATCTCATAATAAGGTGCTCTACGATTTTACCAAGATTAATTTTACTTTTTCATCTTTTTATTATTTTAGCTTGATGTTGAAATAATGCTACTACTGAGAATTCAGTTCGAAAAGTAACTAAGAAATTATATGCATATGTTTTTTGTAAGTTGTGCAACGAAGTTCCTATTTATCTATCTTAATTTATTATTTAGACAGTTAATAAATGATAGGAATAATTATAATTAATAGTTTTTATTAACATTTAAGAATTTTATTTTATGCATAAAGTAGCATATTATTCCCCGAAATGATCGGCCTATGTCATTATTTTACTGCTAGCAGTCATTATTACCCCGTTAGAATTTTTATTAGAAACAATAGAAATTTTATTGATAGAAATAAAGAAATAAAAGTTACTCTAATATAGCCTTCTATAAGTGGAAATTAAAATTTTGAATTTTTTTTTAAATCCCGAATTTAATAAAATAAAAGAACTAACATAATTTTAATGGCTTATCTTTTCAATTTTTTGTAAAAGTTTACCTATTGTTATAAAGTTCATAATATCGAAAAATTAAAACTGTAAGGATATTTAGAAAATTATTTTTTTAGTATACCTCGACTTAAAATTATGTTTTTATTTTTAATTAACCGAGATCAAAATACTACATTATTTAGAAAAAAATGCGCTGTTCATTCATGAGGGCGTAAATCATAGCCTTGCCTGTTGACACAAGCCAAATCCTTACTGCCGTACATGATGAGAGCACTTTTTGTCATCAAAATAGTTAAATAAAATAGTATTTTGTTTCGGATATCGTAAAAACTTGTCCTTTTCGTTAGAATGTACTGTGTGTAAAAAGTCAAAAGAAAATAGAAAATAGAAAAATTTACGCTCAGGGAACATATAACTTTATAGCTTACTTTATTTCTTCAGTGCACAAATATTATTAAATCATTATTGTTTGTGAATAACATTGGTAAAAATTTTTTGTTGCAGCACTTTCGGATAAGCCGATGTTTTCCGAACCAATCCCAAATGTAACAGTGGCGCTCGGAAGGGATGTAAGCCTGCCTTGTGTTATCGAGAATCTCGGAACTTATAAGGTATTAATACATTGCAAAAAAATAAAAAATTAAAAAGATACTGAATGAGTGTTTTAAAAATATCAAGATGCATAGATATTTCTTGAACTGAGATTTTTTACAATATTAGAGCAACAATAATTATTGTGAATAAATTGCAAAAATATTTGATTAAATCTTTTTTTTTCAGTAAAAAAATTTTAATTTAAAAAAAAATATATATTTTAAGTGTTAGAGAAATCTTATACGTATTTTGCTCCCCACACTCAAATGTATCTCTATAACTATTAACTAAATACAAAAATAAAATATACAATTATACCCATGACATGATTTGATTTTCATAACATAGTATATCGATGAGCTTCAACTACATAGTGCATGTCTGAAACTAAACGAGTTTTCGAGTGTATCGCACGCGTAGCGACATAAGATACTTTTGACAAGAATCGAGTCTAAAGTTTTCAAGCCTGTGTAGGACTTGGAGAACAGAAAAAAAGGAAAAAGAAAGTGTAGAGCGAACAAGTAACCCCGTTTGTCCATCCTTTTTTTTGAGACCCCCTTTCGTTTCTCGATATCATGTATGTTTTCTGCGTTTCTTCGTCTTATTCGACTTTTTTGTTCGTATGGTTGTCGGCTCGAAGCAGAAAAGGGCCTTCCAGTAAACTCTCGGACGTTTAACAATTGAAAAGTTTCGCGAAACTCTCGAGAGGTCCAAAGCTGTTGAGCGAGCGGAAACAAGATACTTTTTCGAGTGATCATTATGGACGATTGCTGTGTCAAGCATTTGCTTTGCTAAAAAATAGAAATTCTAAAGCAAAAAATTCATTTTATACATCATACTAGCAATTAGTAACATAGAAACTAAGAGGTTATAAAGATGTTTTGCTTATCAGAAAAATAAGTTTATACATTTTTAAATTGAAGTATATAAATTAAGATTTGTATAATTTTCAGTGATTTTACTATCAAAATTTTTGAATTAAAATTTCATATAAAGTTTAAAATGTAAGATTCAATATAAAAGATTTATTAAACGATAAGTAGGAGAGAAAGCGGCAATCATTTCAATTATATGAATTTGTATCAAATAAAGTTTAGTATTGCGTTAGCAAAATAACTTTACGATCAATTTATAATAATATATCTTCGAGATTAGATAAAATTTTAGAATTCTAAATATAATGATTAATTACTAACTATTAATCGCAGAGCTAATAAAATATTAGCTAAAAGAAAAAACAATAGAACACCATAAAGCAAGTCAGAATTCATAATCGCATCCTTTAGTCTATCGCAATATGATATGAAAAAAAAAAAGAAATCTATATAACCATACGCTAAAACTCAATTCAACAGAGAGAAGATAAAAAAAGATATCTATCTCTTTTATCGTGTTGGTAAGAGCAGCTCGCTCGTGGTAGCGACTTGAAAAGCTCGAGGCGAAATATCTTTAAAGCTGCAGCCACTATCTCCGAGCGCTCCGTGAAGCCATCTATAAATCGAACTATTGAGCCTCGCTTTGATATGATAGAGAAAGAGAGCGCGTAGGCGCTCGGCCAAACAATGTTTGCCACACACTGTGATATCGTATGAAACTCGATTGTCGTCAGAAATATTATGGGATTCCTGATAAAAAATAATCATTGAGCTTTTTTCTAATAAAGCGATAATTTAGGGGCCTTTGCAGTAGAAAGAGTTTTTTGGATGGTTTTTCTGGTGGCCTTTTATGCGGTCACTTTTAAAATATCAAATATATGGGAAAATGGATGGAGTGGGGCAGAGTAAAAAAAAAAATAATCAAATTCTTTACTAGGAAAAACTTGCGACCCTTTTGATCTACAACCGGATTTATTTATTTATTTTTGTCCATTTTTAAAACATTTTTTTGCGAGTTCGCTGGTGACTCTATGAATATTTTTAGTCAGCAGTCAGCTTTAGAGAGCTTTCTGGGTAACAAACTGATATTTTTATTCATCATAACGTAAAACTGTTCACTTTCTCATATTTTAATGGGAAAAAAAAAGAAAGATAAACAATGGATTTTAGAGTGCAATCATTATTTAATAGCTTATACATGTTCAGATATTGCTAACAGGATTTTAATAAAATTTTACATAAATTAAAAATATATTTTTGTTAAATTATGAAGGTAAAACTTGATAGCTTGATAGCTTGATCTGCTTTGATAAACAACTAGATTTTATATAAACTGTCAAATTTATTTTAAATTATTCATTAATTTTTTTATAAAGGGATAGCAATTATTAAGAAAATGTGAATATTTTTTTAGTGAATTTCTTAATAGATGATATAAATAATCAATACAAACATTTATTCAATAAATCTACAGCAATAAAAGAAAAACTAAATTAGTAAATATCTTTTATAAATGAAAAAGTATATAGTTTACATCAATTATTGGAAATCTGCATGAACCAATTGGCTTTTCTGTTTTAATAAACTTTTTAGATCGCAATATTAAAGCATACCAATACCAAACATACAAACAACAATATATTCAAGCAAAACCTTTGCAATGCACCGATAATAGTGAAATGCCTAATTCGCTGAATTTGATTTGTTCTTTTTCAATGCATGAAAACTCGACTATACTCATGTAGAAAGTTAGACTACTGTATACACGGAAAAAAATTTAGTCGTGGAATTCCACCAGTTTATGGAATCTACAGCGCTCGATCCGATTGATATTGGTTCACTTCACTGCTGGTGGCCTGAGAGACCCAGCGTTGCTTTGTACGACAATCTAAGTTATTGATATGCTTTTGTTAAACAGTCTAAAATATTTTTACTCAGGGTTTTCAATACTTGTAAAAAATATTCCGATGGTATTTCTCTAAATTTGAAACGAAAAATATTATAATTATAAATATATTCCAAACTCTGGCAGTTTTTAAATTACGTAAAAATTGTATTCAAGAAATAACAAAAGTTAATGCAATTTTAGGTTAATAGGTTATAAATCAATTTTCATATGACAGTAGAACGTCGTACTTCCATGTTGGTGCTCTCACGACCCCAACATTAAAGTAGATTTGTCACCAATCGAATGGTTGTGCCGTACTACCAAATTTTTTTCCGTGAACCTTTTAACATCTTGATTAAAATTAAATGAAACATTTTTTATTTGTACAAGTAGTAGAACATGATTCTGATTAATGTTAAATTTTTGTACTTACTATGAACTTGAAGTTTGCGGCGCCGCTACGCGGCACTTTGGCGAAAATTATTTTTTTTCTATTCCCCACTCGAAATCAATTTTGAATGATCAGGAATAGTGCAAAGCAGTACCAAAACGATTTACAGCAATTTTCATTCACCGGAAAACCTTCAGAATGGCGGAAAAGCGGGGTAATAGTGATAAGGTAAATCTCACTCGGCTGAATATGATTTTCCCCATTGGAAATCAAAACAATTTATTATTTTATGCAAAAAACGAAGAAATCAATAATTTTCATCAGTTTATTCTCACCGGAAAATTTTCAAAATGGCGGAAAAACGAGAAAAAAAATGACAAAACATATAAAATATAAATACAATGGGAAGAAGTTCTATCATGGGGATAGATTTTGAAATTGGCGTATTTGTACAGATATTTAAGGTGCCAGTAACTATTTATAAGTATTGTGGGCCAAAGCAGATTAAACAGTTGCATGCACTGGAAAATACTGAGACCAACCAACCGCGTTTGCATTTGCTTTTTAGTGGCCCTGAGCGTTGTGGGCATTGTGGTTATGGAGTAATCCAGTACAATCTCTTAAAGAATGTTTCGAAATAATGGAATCAGCAGAAAAAGCCATGCGTGAATGTACATCTTTAAGTAATTCAGTTGATAATAACGTATCAGTAAATTTAGATTTACAACAGGGTTATGCAGAAAAAGAAGTAGCAGAACAAGTTATTTGTAATGACAATCGATTACCAAAAAGTGAAACTGTTACTCGGACTGGAACTGAAACTAAGGTTGAAAACACCGAGACATTAAACGAGCAAGCACCTTACTCAGAAGGTACTGAAACTTTAAAATTAATTCAATCTATGCCTGCATCAACACCAGTACTGTTGGATTTGGAATAACCTTCCCAAATAATAAAATCAATAGAGATAATCGAGAAACAGGAAATAACAAATATCTTATCAGTAAATGAGGTTGATCAAAACTATGTTCTTTTGCTGGAAGAAATTGACTCATTGCAAGAGAATGATGTAGGTGTAGTTGACCCCAATCCATCATTAGATTTGAATTTCCAACAGTGCCAGATAAAAAAAGAAATGGATGAACAAGAATTTCCTTCGAACGTCATTTCATCTGAAGATAAAGATACAGAAACTTTCTACAAAAAAGTATCTTGTACAGTACCTACTGAAATAGTAATAAGTCAAAATATTACTACGATTACAGAATACGAAAAATCAAATGAAAAAAGTGAAGATAAAATAGATAGGAAACAAAACATTTACAAGTTTCGTGAAGATAAGAATAACTCATCTGATTCGGAAAGTCTTGTTATTACAAGAAAGAAGCGTAATGTAAGAAGTGTCAAAATTGATAATGAAAATAGCACAGGGCATCTTTCATCTTCTACTTCTGATGAAAATACTGAAAGTGGGTCAAATTTTGAATATGAAATTTCGAATAAGAATACAAAAACAGAAGAAAAGGCAGTAAAAACAAAAAAAAAAAAAAAGATTCTAAGGAAGATAATCAAAAGAAGCAAAAAATATTTTCAGTAGACATTGCAACTGTTAAAGTTGTATCTACAGAATTTAAAGATAAACTTGGAAACAGAAATAGAAGCAGAATTCGTAAAGCCATAAAAAATGTAATGTTATATACATTGAAATGTACGTGCAGTTTGCGGTTTTATGCGCCAGTTCGTTTCAACAGAATGTTGTAACGTACACTTTGTGTGCATCGACTGAGCATAATCAGAAATTTAGATTTAATATCGCATTACCAATTTTAATGAACCTAAAGCACATTTACTCATTGTTAGCGACAATGAATTAAAATATGTTTACCGAGATGTAACAGTTGCTCAAATGTATTCTCAAGTAAGAGGTGAGGAGCGTAGAAGAATTGATAGAGAAATTGAAATATACTGCAGCTCACCAAGTACTGAACGAAATCATTAAAGATACCGATGCTGATATATTGCGTGACGGGCATCCACAAAACTTGCAATTATATATTGAACAGCAAAAATTAGCGAATCCATTTCTTAGATACGTCAGTCTCCCTTTAACTGCGATCATGTATATGGAACAAGATTTGCGTGTAATAAATGAGACAAAAAGAATTATTCTTCATTTAGATGCTCACGGTCGGTTGTACGTAAACTACAGCATTTAAATGCAAGAAAATGTTCTATTACTCGCTATTAGAAAAACACGAGTATGAACTGGTAGAAATATTAAGTTGGATCACGTCAGAGCATGGAATTGTCCAAATAAGTTTTGCTTTAAAACTTTACAAATATTTCGTCATGGAAAAATTACATAAATGGCCATTTGCATACGCAATAACGATTGATTGGTCTTGGGTATCTATACACTCTATATTGAAAGAGTGGAATTTAATGACTATAAATCAATATCTAGAACTTATGTATGAATATTGCAAGAACCGAAACAAACAGGCACTAAAAAATGTGGTACTGCTAAAAGTGTGCTTTAGCCATTTTATGAAAATTGTGTCATAATATGTAGATGAAAATCATCCGGAATTGGAAGAAGAAAAAGGTTTTATATTGGAATGTTTTGCTCTTTTGTATTTATGTAGAAATTTCAACGATATGGATGAAATATTTCAGAATGTATGCACAATATTATTAACAAAGTATAAAAGTAAAGCTCATGGAAGCGTCCTTGTCATAGGTAACAAAAAAAGTAAAAATAAAATAAACGATCTCGTTGAAGAAACACATTTTGAAGAAGATGATTTTGAAATATTTTATAATGAAGATAAAAAAAGTAAAGCCATATATAAAAATTCTTCTTTCTATGACAGATATAATCAAATGTTGATACTTTTGCAATCAGAAATATAAGTTAACGAAAATGAAGAACATGAAGAAGATAACAAAAAATCAAAAGTTAAACCACATGTAAGTAATGAATATTACGTACCTGCGGTAGTAGATCATCTCACAAATAACTGGATGCTGTACGTGGTTTTATGGAGTGCACTAGATTTGGATTATTTGATCCAAATATATCGAGAGTAAGTAACGCATTCGTTGAAGTTAAACATAGAGTCAATAAGAAACTTGTTTTTAATGAAATAACGAATTCGTCGATTGCTGACAGAGTACGAGAACTCGAAAATGCACGCAAAGAAACTTTGAGCAACATCGAAATAAAGGTCAATTTGAAAAATACAAAAAACAAAAACAAGCCACATTATCCAGAAACTACTTCGAATCCATTTATCAAAGAAGAGTGGGGTAAAGGAAAAAGAGTTAAAACGGAAGAGCGGATATGTCAATGCTCCCCAAATGCAAAAATTATATAAACGACTGTGCGATAAAAAATTTACAGGTAGAAAACGAAAATTTTTGGATGAAAAAAGTAAAAAAGTATAAAAAAAAAAGACAAATTCAATGAAATAGATATTAAAAATGAAGAAAGCAACGTAAGTAATGCGAATTATGAAGCAGAGAGTGAAACAGAAAATATGTCTCTAAAAGAATTAATGAAAAAGATAAAGAATGCCAAAAATAGTTCCGAACGTGACAAAATACAAAAGTTTGAAAACAATGAAGTGATTGATGGATCAACTAGTTGTGCGATGGATAAAGAAATACTGGATATGCAATAAAGTATTACATATGAAGCTGAAAAGGAAGCAAAAATGACAGTACAAATCAACAAATTTTTTAATGGATTAATCAAAAATATTAATTATATTAATTAATAGAGATGTTAATATTTATTGAAAGGGCAAAGCACGTTTTAGACGAGTTTAAAGGCTTGGATACGTGCTGCCCAACTAAAAATTAAGCGTTTCGTCCCTGAGCAGCGAGCATGGGCTCGTCAGTAAGGCGACTAGCTGCTGTACCTCAGACGCTTGCCGAGAGATGTTAACTCGGACTTTTGAGTATTAAAAGCCTCGAATACTGGAGTAGAATTCGATATGCCCTCTAGTGGTGTAAGCACCAAGTTAGACTAGATGGAAAAGTCAGGTAGGCAAATATAAG
>UELX01006545.1:0-10639 GCA_900480035.1 Eupelmus urozonus | reverse complement strand
GTCTGAGGTACTGTGGAGCATGGTTATGAAAAATGGCTTAACACAGGACAATTGGTATGGAGGTATAGTATTTGAAATGTTTTGTTCACCCAAGTTCCAACCTTCGCTACTCGTATGAACGGACACGTGCAAGCATGCTTCTGCTACAGTAGTCTTTCAGCTGGCGATTAAACGAAGACAGACATATATAATGCCGGCTTTGCCGGCTCCTTGCTTATTCCGCGAAAAGACGTTGGATCAGTCTTTGTGTATCAGCCGTTAGAGGTGACAAGGGTACGGGGTATGTATACACGTACTTTTTTATAATATATATTTCGTAAATACCAGTGAATAATTTAGTTTATTAATTCATTACAATTATTACTATTGTTAGCTTTGTTTCATTATTTTTTAATATTTCGTAATTAATGTTAAATTAAGCAGCGCTAAATAATTAATAAGCATTTAATCGAAAAAGCAGTGACGCTTTTTAAAAATTTTATAATGAAGTTTTTTTTATTTTTATTATTAACACTAGTATACTCAGATATTTCATTCAAATTTAGTTGTAATTTTATAGATATTAGTGTTAGTTATTTGCAAGTTAGTACCTGTTGAATTTTTATAAGAAGTAAAATTTTAATTTTTAATTAAAAAATTATGTTGATTAATATATTTTTTAAATTTATTGCGTTTTATTAATATTGTTATTCAGAAATAAACTACAGAATTATGGATGAAGAGAGAAAAGTTCTTGTGAATTCCTTAAATTCACATCAGAGCAAAAAAATGATGAAAATGTTTTTGGCCCGTGTTTCTAAAGATGGGGATGCTTCTGAATCATTGAGAACAATAGGTAATGAGATGTTTAAGGGAGGCTTTCATAATGCTGAGATGCATGAACAAATTTGGAAATTTTACACTATGAGCATTGCAGTAGCGAAAGAAAATTCAGAGTCTCTTGCATTAGCTTATGGAAATAGATCAGCTATTTTAATACATTTGGGCAAGTACGAGGCATGTATTAAGGATATTGATAGAGCAATTGAGATTACGAAAAATGATGTTTTTAAGGTCAAATTACTCTGTCGTAAAATCAAGAGTTTAAATGCTCTGGGATCAGAAGAAAACAAAATTGTATTGAAGGAAGCAGAAAGTTTGTTAGAGAAAATTGATGATAAAGCTTCTAAAAAGCTTCTTCAAGATTTAATAAACAAAGTTAAGCCTAGTGTAAATCGACAAAAGAAAGTAAAAAATATAATTAATGATAGAAAATCAGTGATGTTAGAAAATTTATACAAAATTCACAAAGTGAATGATTTTTCATCTGTTGATTTACAATATGATGAAAAGTATGGAAGACACTTGGTTGCTACAAGAGATATAAAGCCAGGAGAAGTTATCTATGTAGAAGAGCCATATACAAAGTTTTTGAATATAAAAAAATTACATGCCTACTGTTCCCATTGTTTTGCTACTACATGGGCAAATATTGCTTGTGACCATTGTTCTTGGACTATGTTTTGCTCAGAAGAATGTAAAAAAGATGCTTGGAAAAAGTATCACGACTTAGAATGCTCTATTTATGCATTATCAAAATCAGATGGTTCTGATGTGAGTAAGCAGCTTGCTGTCAGAACTATGATTTTAGGAATAAAAGAAGCTGGAGGTATTGATGAACTCAAAGCAGAGTTAAAAGCTTTTGATGAAATCGATGGTAAATCTTAAAATATATTATAAAAATAATTGTTTTTAATTTTAATTAAAATTTGTTTTAATTTCAGATAAAACAAAAGGTTTTAAACAGGATGGAAAACTTGAATGTATAGGTTTTAAAACTATTTATGCTTTAGCAAAAGATGTTTCAATTAAAAATTTAGAAGTTCATACTGACAATACTATAAAGGTCTTAAGATCAATTGCTAGAAATACTTTATACTTTGGTGATAATTTTAAACATGAAAATGTCCAAAGTTATAAAAGGAATGAGAATGCTATATTTCTTGGCTCATTGTTTCTCAGACTCAGTAAAATTAGTGGTTTAAATCATCACCAAGTTAGTACTTATTGTACTTATATTTAAAAACGTTTATAAAATAGAGATTTTTTCTAATCTTATAATTTGTAGATGTGGAATGGCAATTATGTTTGTAGAAATGAATTGGATAGGCTTTCATGTTGGGAAAATGAATGTTGTTCCAGAGGAGTTTACCTTGCACCAATTACTAGTTTATTGAATCACAGTTGTGATCCAAATGCAAGAAGATGCTACAGTAATGATCACAAAGTAATACTCTATGCAATTCAGCCTATTAAAAAAGACTCTCAGGTATTGCAACATAATAATTTTATTTAAAAAAGGCTTAAATTTCTTTAAATTGAATACTTGTTTTTTTTTTTTAAGTTTTTAGTTGATTTATTACAATTTTTTTTAGATATTTGATTGCTACCAACAAGAATTTTATGAACTTGATACTATACCTAGACAACAATTACTATCAGATTGCTACAATTTTGATTGTGATTGTTTAGGTTGTCAAAATAAATGGCCTCACTTGATGGAGATTTTTCAATCAACCAGGGTATGATATTATTTTTTCAAATACATTTTGAATAAAATTCTAGTTTAATATCAAATGTAATAATTATATTTTTACTATAAATATTTTTTCTAATACATTTCTAATTATATTTAGGTTAAACATGGAAATAAAATAAGTTTAGCTGAAATACAATTATCATTAGAGTATAAAGATTTGATCCCTTCAACACAAAATAAAAATACATACTATGATGAAAAAACTATTGCTTTTTTGGGAAAAGGAATTGAAAAAGGATTGAAGATCTTAAAGCAGCCTGCATTTACTACTGTTAACTTGATTATTTGTTTGAACACAGTTTTTGAAAGACTGTATGGTATTGCATTAGAAGTACCAGATAAATGTAATAAAGTTTAAGTTTACTCGATTTTTTTGATAATCAAATGCTTATCAAATTTTTGAATATTTACATATTATATTTTATTATTAAGAATTTTTACCTACAATGTATAATATTTTTTTTAATAAACTATTTTTCTTTTATATTCTTTTATATTTTTGAGCCTTCCATATATATATATATATAATAATTTGTATTTAAATATTATGACCACGTGATTTTGCACCACCTGTTACCTCACCTAACCCAACCTACAGTTGACACGAACAGCGAATCAGCTGTTCTGTTCTTAGCGTTCTTATCTATATTTATCAGACATAAGTTTTATATTTTTACTGTATAAAATGAAGAAAAATGTATTTCTGTTTGTTTGAATATGAAATAATATTATATCTAATTTAAAAAATTATTTTAAAATAAAAAGTGTTACAAATATGGTAATAAGTGACGGATAAAAACAAAATACTTTAAACTAAAAGTTAATCACTTGCTTATTTAAGATAAAACTCTTGTTCTTAATCAACAATGTTTTCGATCTCAAGGCATTCAGTTAAATCACAATTTCAATTTAAGCACCATTTACTCAGATTAATTAATGAGAGTTCCGTAACTCTCTCAAAACGCAATACTTCCCATGATCAAACAGATTCCAGGTAAAAATTCGATAAAAAATTGCTTATCTCGCTTACTGTGACTTACTATTCTAATCCCCCTTTTTTCTTCACAATAAAAGAACACTATAAAAAATTTTGAAAACGCACATAAATCCTCTTCATTTTAAGTTCTGCATCGCCCAAGTCCAAACGTTTGAGCACCTACACCAAAGCATTAGCTTTGGCATCTCTAGCTGGCCTCGCCGGCTACTACTACCAGCAACAACGCAGAAATGGACGATCCACCTTCAGCGCCGACGAGGTAGCCAGACGCGGCTTCACCAGCTACGCTGGTCGCGTTTATGACCTGAAGGCCTACAAGCTGGCGCATCCAGGCGGCGAGGAAGCGATCACTGAGCTCGCCGGTAAGCAGCTCGAGCCGTGCTGGGATGCGCTCGACTTTCACCATAAAAAGGAGGTGCTCGAATTACTCGAGACGATGAGGGTCGGTGATTTGAAGTCCAGCGGGCGGGGACCGGTTAGGTGTAAGACGAAGAAAAAAGGTGAGCGTTTATAGGTAGTAATAAGCGCATATAGTTGGCGTTATTCTTTTTGACACGATAGTATATTGATATTTTCAAAAAGTGAATTTTGAATGGCTATATTATAAATTTAAAACAAAAGTTCATGTTTGAAAAGTGTAGTCTTATACAGGCAAAATTAATTTATACTCTTATTACCGTAGTGCCTTATGTATAATTATCATTGTTTTTAATTTAAAAATAAATTTTTATATTCTTACATATTTGGTGATTCCTGCACGAATATGATATTGCTAACATGCAAGGTATGATTTTGTTTTTTTATACGAGAAAAAAGGTCGATTCTTCTATTGCTTGAGGAAATGTTTACTTAATTACTTTGCATACGCACTATGAATTGCAAAAATATCGAATTTTGCGTAAACTGTTTTAAAATAGAACAGTGCATAAACAAGTGCGTTTAGCACCTACTGGTACATTTCGATACTAAACAGTACGAGAAACTGATTTTAGCCTCGCGGACGTTTACCCACTTCGCTCGGTCAAAATACTACGAGAGTTTGAACTCACTTCTTCGTTCATGTATTGAAACGAATTTTTTGATACAACGTGCACAAAGTGATTTCAATCTTGTGTGGTCTTTTAGACAGCTGAGCGAAGCAAGTAATAAATATTCGCAAGACTTTCTCGCACTAATATCGAAATATACTATTTTATTAAAATAATAATACAGCATACAACTAAAAATACAATTAAAGTATAAAATAACTATGCAAATAAAATTACTCATTTTTTGCAGTACCCATGGTAAATCCCGAAGAATACAAATTGAAGATAGTACTAGGCAAAACTAGCGATGCCATCAAGTCGCTGTCATTAGAGGATTTAAAGCGTTACCCAAGACACTCGATTGTTAGCGCGATTCCTTGCAAGAGTTCGGGATCAAAATCTTCGGAAACTGGAACTACGAAAGGACGTACTTGGACTGGTGCTAGGCTCTCCGATGTTTTGGCCGATTTAGGTACTTAAGGATTATTATAAAAAAAATTATGATTAGTTCTTTATTAATGACGAAATTTTAAAAAATTGACAGTATTTTCGATTATGTGAAAAAACTACTCAAATTAAATAAATTTGAAAATGTGCTTATTATTTCTAAACAATTAATACTGAAAATCGCAGCATTCGATAAAAAAGCAAAAAGTTACTTAATAAAATATATATTTTAGTGACATGTTATTTGTACGATTGAATCTTGTAATTTACCGAAATAATGAAAAAAACAATAATTTTTAGATATCAATAAAACAGTCCACCATAAGCTCCAGTTCGAGTGCCTAGACTCTAGTGAGTCTGGTTCACCTTCCGGTTTAGATGTGCCACTGGAGAAGGCCTTAGATCCAAACTTTAATGCGCTGCTGGCATACGAGATGGATGGAGCTGAATTATCACCGGAACACGGCTACCCCGTGCGTGTGGTGATGACCCAACTGGCTGGCAAGAAAAATGTCAAATGGCTCAGTAGTATAGTGGTACTCAACAAAGAAAACAGTGAAGATGTATAAGTAAGTGTTCTTTTAATGATGAACATATAGATGTAGAATAATTGTTTGATAATAAATGTCAATTATATGTAATTTTTCTGATTTTAGGACACTTGTTTAAAGACAGTTTGAGTTAAAAATTGAAGTTCTTTTACTGTAATATAATAAAAAAGTGATGAATATATTTTTTAAATTTTATAAAAAAAAAAACTTTCTTGACGTTTATCTGAAATTTTAATATACTGTGAACACAAAATCTTTTTTCGTTTTTATTTTTATGAAAATTCGGATAAAATATTTTTACCTGCGATACTATCATAATAGTACATTTCTATACGGGTGTGGAAGATGGTTTGCTTCGCTCGGGCGAAAAACGTCTCACGAGGCAAAAAAGGCTTTCTATTTTTTTCTAACAATTCTACTTTTTGAAATTTGTAAATCGAAATTCTTTTTATGATGTTCCTAAAAGGCGTCTTTGAACTTTATACTACGTACAAAAAGTCCGTTTTTGTTAGGTTTTTAGCGTTATAAACGCGTCTAAAACATAAATTATAAAGTTTCCTATAGCTATTTATAAAATTCTTACAATAAATATTTAAACTTATGAAACAATTTTTCAATGCATTTTCAACGTCTTGTATATTACCAAAATTATAAAATTTTGAAAAAAATTTCCCAGGAGCGGAATTGAACCCACAAATCTTTGCATCGGAGGCTGATGCCTTAACCACTCGACTGGCGAATTACTTTAAATTGAATGATAAAATGTTGAAGATAAGTTACTTGAAAGTTGCAATTTCGTAAATACAATACTATTTATCATTGACAATACAAATTTTGATATTTTCAGTTTTATCAATATAAAAATAGTATTTAATTCCAAAATTTGTACTTTATAACGAAAATATTAAGGAATTTAATAATAAAATTTTCCTTATAAATTAGAAATTATAAGATTAATAACAAATAATATTGCATTTATGAGTTCGAAAAATTTGTTGTCGTTCGAGTGTGTTTTATTTAATCAAAGATAGCAATAGCTTGGTTCGACAAAGATCAATGTTTAATTTTATTAAATATTGCATTTACTCTGATCTTAGCTGTAAATGGCCGAGAAGCGATTTATCAGCTGCCAAGATGATCTACACTCCGACCGTAGCTAAATAGCCGAGAACCCATCTTGTCAGCCTATAGGATAATATACACTCTGATCTTAGCTGTAAATGGCCGAGAAGCTATCTATCAGTTGCTAAAGTGATGTACGCTTCGACCATAGCTAAATGGTCAAGAAGCCATCTTGTCGGCCTAAAAGATAATATACACTCTGATCTTAGCTATAAATGGCCGAGAAGCCATCTATTAGCTGATAAGATAATATACGCTCCGATCATAACTAAATGGCCGAGAAGCCATCTTGTCAGCCTATAAGATAATTCCCAAGAACTCCATCCCATTCCAAAAATCAGTTCGATATTCTGGCTCCCCAATGGGAAGCGTATCAGATATCAAGCTGATAAGAACAGAGGAATTTTAGCATTAATTAATAAAAAAACTGCCCCTAAAACGGGGTGAAAAACATGGCGCTTGGCCCTACTGACAAGCATTATTTGTATCTCTGTCGACCTCTGTTTACTATTAAAAAACAACATTTATAAAAGGGGACAAACACGATGGAAGTTTGTAAAGGGGTACATTAAGAACACATGAGAATAAATGGGACGATCACGGTGTACAAGGGACGAGCACAGACGAAACACAGACACATACACTCAAGCCCGCTCTGGACCTGTCGCATGGCCGTGGTCATCGACGTGGAACATCCTGACCCCGGACACGTGTTCCACATAAATATCACGAGACCATCTGAGGACCTCCCCGATCATGAGCCTCCTCATCATCCCCGCGTAACGTTGGGAGATGCTGAGGAGGCCCAAGACCGGTTCGTTCCGACGGTCCCAGCCGCCCAGGGCGCCCACGACAAACGCGCGAACGTCGACGGTGTATCCCTGGCCCGTCAGATGTTCGGCAAGAGGCCGATACTTCTCTGACTTTTCACGACGGGCCTCATCGAAGGCTTCCCTCCGATTTTCGAAAGGGACACACACGTCGACTATTTTGATGGTCTTCCGGACATCATCGCGAACGACGATGTCCGGGCGCAGCGCTGCGAGGGCGCCCGGGGCGCCCGGGACCGTGCGGTTCACCGAGACAGTCCCAGGACATCGAGCAGCCGCCTTGACGAGCCTATCCTGGACAGAGTTATGGCGCAGCTGTCTTGCCGCCGCGTGTACGCCGCAGTGATTGAGCACATGCGGGAGGGTCTCGAGGGAGTGGCCGCATTTGCGACACCTCTTGTCCTGCCCAGTCATCCATCGCATTGATGCATTCAGGGGCAGGACATTGAGGCGGGCGCGATGGATAAATCGCCAGTCGCAAAAGCGAATGTTGCGGCCACTGCGGAGGAAATGGTTGGAGACCGCATTTCTCCGCGTCACCTCGAGGACCTTGCCCTGATCTCGTTTGGCAAGGACCCTCCGCATGTAGTGCTCGCTCAAACCGCGACGCAAAAGTGCAGCCGCTTGATGACGTTGAGCCGGCAAGACAGCCTCTCCACCGTCCCCAGTCTTCAGGCCGAATACCTCCTCGTCGGAGCACCAGTGCCATCTCAGTCCAAACTTGGTGTTCAGTTTGGAAGCTGAGATGCGCACCCTCGACCAAAAAGAAGCTCTGGCCGAGGTAAGTGGCAGATCAAGGTCCCCGGAGAGGAAGCGAGCTATATCGATGTTGGATGCTCGTTTCCGCAACCTCTCCGAGACAGTCCTCCCCAGTAGAGACTTTGCTAGGTTGCTCACCGTGGCGTCCGCACAGTACAGAATTCTGTAGGCGTGAGCCACGGTGAGGACGTCATAGACGTCGGCCAGCGGGAGTAGCCCTCCACCGCCCTGAGACGGCGGGATGTAGACTAGCTCCGCGCTGGCCCGTTGGGGAAGACTGAGCCAAGTTTTGGCTAGCCTCTTGATCGTATTATCTGCCACTTTGAGGTACTCCTTCTCGATATTACCTCCCTGCATGATGAAGTCAAGGCGTGGCAGCAGAAAGGTGCTGACCGCGTCCAACTTTTGCCACGGGGCAAGCAGGGAGGCGCCGATGGTATTGGCGTCGTCGAGGAGGCCCCTAATGGTGTTAGTCGGAGTTTGTCGGACCTGGTAACCTGTAGGGATGCCCAGATGATCGTAGGCGTCGGTAGAGGTGAGCGCTGGGATAGGCTCTCCCTGGATTCGAAACTGCGTCGGCCTGACCTCCCCCCAGGCCCAATGTGGAGAGATGCACTCTTCCGTTGGTTGAAGGAGAGGCCGACCGCCGCAGCCCCGCTATCAGCTGCTTCTAGGAGTTTTTGCATCCCCTCAGGAGAGTCAGACACGATCGCCACGTCGTCAGCGTAGGCGAAGATGGTAAATCGCTGCCCTTCGAACGTGCAACCCTCGCCCGTTGAGGCAATGCACCGAAGTACGACCTCCAGGGTTAAGTTGAACACATCCGGGCTCAACGGACAACCCTGCCTAACCCCCGAGAGGATGCGGATAGGATTGGTGCACCCCTCTGCCACCCTCACTCTCGTCGTCATCTCGGCGTAAAGCGAAATGATGGTATTTCTTACCTTAGCCGGCATGCCGTGGCCTTCTAGTGATCGAAAGATAGATGTGTGTGGTAAGGAGTTGAAGGCACTGGCCATATCTAGCCAAGTGACTAACAACTCCTGCTTTCGATCACGAGCGTTGCGAAGGAGCTCCTGCAGGACAAAATTGTGTTCGAAACATCCTTCGAACTGCAGGAACCCCTTCTGTGATGAAGAGTATCGCTCATTGGCCACGGCCCACTTTTTAATTCTGTCGGCCAGGAGCGCGGCAAACAGCTTTGGAGCTGTATCCCCAAGGGAGATGGGCCTCCAGTTCGCCAGATCCCCTGGGTCCCCCTTCTTGTAAAGAAGAATAGTGGTGCTGTTGTTCCACCATGTGGGGACCCGCTCCGTGCGCCAGACCGCGTTAAATAGCGCTGTCAGCACACGCGCCCCCGGGTCAGCCCTCTTCAGGTCGGCATAGGTGATGCCGTCTGGTCCGGGCGAGCTATTTGCTCGTCCTTTCAGACAGGCGATCACCTCGCCTTCCGTGAAGGACCGACAGAGCTGGTCGTCGCTCTCGGGGGTAGGATCCATCTGGGTGAATACGGGGGGCCACTCAGTCTCGCCGAGTCTATGTGCAGCCAGGGAAGAGTAATACTCTTGTGTATTTGCTAAACTAACTTCGCAGGGTTGGTTAGACCCTGCGAGTATCTTCTGGACTGCACGTTTTTTGGTGTTGCGATAGAGCCGTTGAAGCCGAGTAGCCTCCCGCACTCGGTCAGATGGACGAGCAGGGGCTCGCGAACCGTTGGCACGCCGCACACGCGGCCGATCAGTTGCCCGAGTAGGAGGTGGCGCCCTCCTAGTCAATCGGCCCAGAAAGTTGCAGACTCGTTGTTGTAAAGCCTCGAGCTGCTCTGGATCGATGACTGCCTCTAAGTCGGCGACGAGCCTCCTCTGCTCCTGAGAGACAGAGTTGCCACGTTGGTGGGCTGTAGCTGGTCTCGCCGCACCACGATGGTCTGTGGGTCGACTAGAGGTAGGAGGATCGGGCTGTGGGGATAAATGAGGACTTTGAGAGAGAATGACAGGAGAAGCGCGAGTCTGGGTGTTGGGATCGCGAGGTGGAGTGGAAAACACGTCCGGGGAGGATGCAGGAGTCGGGGATCTTCTTCTTGACGGGCCGGCAGTTGCAGCTGCCGGAGACGCCCCGCTATACCTCGGCCGCGAGGGACCCGGACTTGGAGTCCTGTGGACTACTGGTGGTGCCTCAGGAGGTGGTGTAGTACTGCTCGAAGCAGTTTGTGAGACACCACCACGAGCCGAGCCGGCCCGCGTCCGAGGTGATTTTTAGCCCGTGACATTCGTTTTTTTAAATATGTCCATAATATTGCATTTCACGTTGTCATATGAGTCCGTCAA
>UELX01006544.1:0-10641 GCA_900480035.1 Eupelmus urozonus | reverse complement strand
ATCATATATACTTATTTACGTAAATAGTGTTTGGATATTGCAGAATCCAAGAATAACTAAGTTTTTGTAATTAAAATTTTAAAAATATAGGGATTTCTTCATTAAAAAAGACCGTTTTTCAAAATGGACTTGGCTCCCTTTGGCACTGAGCCTTTCATATATCTCAAAAACTAACTTTAGTTTGCGTTAATCAAAATTGAAAAATATTAATTTAGTTTACCCTCATGGAAGTTTTAATTGCAGAGGATATTAATGATCGATTAGATATTTCTGAAAAATACTATAATGCAACCTAAAAGTCATATCATACATTAACTAGATCAATTGGAAAAATTAGTTTCTAAATATTTGTTTCTAAAAATTTGTTTCAAAATGGGTTACATTATTGCAATATATGGGATTTACCTGAATAGAAAATGTGCACGTTCGTGCGTGCCCCCGTACTTATTTGGGTGGTTTTCGGATCTTGGCAATAAAAAGGATTATCGCCGAAATTTCCATTGTTTTGACTTGGGGCGATTTGGGGATTTCCCTTTCGACGTCTAGCTTTGTTTCCTACAAGATGTTTTGTCTGTGTTTGCCTGCATATTCTCGTCAAATAACTTACTCAAAATAAAAATAAAATATCGTAGTCTCAATGACAGGCAAAGCTTACGAAGTAGTTCTGGTTGATCAGAATTAATATAGGAGCAAAGAAAAAACGAATTAAACAATTAAATTTACTGTAAGAAAATTGAAGATAATTCTGTTAACTATCTGAAAGAGCTTGTTTCAATTTTTATTGCCATATAGTTAGAAAGAATGATATTGAAGATAAGAATGATATAAATTAAAAGACCATTTAATATATACCTATAGTAACAATTTAAGCTAGAAAAAATTTACAAAAAAAATTTACCACTTGGGATTATCATTTCATTTATAAATACTTCAATATAGATTATTTTAAAACGGTTTTATAAAATCCTAAAATTAATTATCAGTACAAAAATAGCTGGAAACTTAATAATGCAATTAATTGTATAATTATTTCGAATAATTAGAAAGTAGTATCAATAAATTTAAAATTTTAAAATCTTTTTATACTATAAAAGATGGCAACTGATTAAACATTATTCAACCTTAAATTTAAGCGATATCAAAGTAGGATTTAAGTTTATGGAACAAAAAGCGCGACAGTGTCACGATGGCAAAGAATAATAATACATACTTCACATATAGCTTAAGTGTTTACATTTTTTTATTAAAAGCTATCGGATATTAATTTTTAACTACTTTATATTATTAATTAATTTTGACGGAATTCTAAAACAATATTTGTAATGTAGGAAAAGGATAATGGAACTCTTATATTTAAGGTTTTGTATTGCAGTATAAAATTTATTTGTAACTATGCAAAAAATCTTTCTCTACATTGTTGTTAAATATATCATATTCGACAAGATAGTAATAAGACATATTTAAAAAACTAAAAAATGCATTTTCTAAAAAAGCATTACAAAACATTGCAGTATACTTCGACTTAAAATGACGTTTTTATTCTGTCTTGATCAGCTCAAAATAACATACAGCGTTCTGTGCATGCAAGACGGCGCAAAGTATGTCCTCACCTGGTGATTTGGGCCAAAATCACGCTGTCGTGTATGTATGAAAGGTTTTTGTTTTTTGAGATTATTTATCTGTTTTATTATACTCTTTGTATTGGAATGCGTGAAATAACAAATTGTAATTCTCTTTTAAACAAAATAATAGGTGTTTTTGTTTAAATGAATCGTATGTTTTAAACGGTATTTTATAATAATTTCAATACTATGCTTAAAAATGCTGAAATTGATTCATAAGTTACGAAAAATATGAGGTGAACCATTAATTCGTGAATTTTTTTGCCTAAGTATGAAGTTTCGCAATATGTTTTTGCCTTCGACTTGTGCTATTTATTCGCATATGCTATTTATTGACCTCTATTATTAAGTACTAATAATAGGATAATGACATACAGTTTTGATAATACAATAAAAAAAACGCATGCAATTGATACCTAAGATTATTCTGCTTACATAACCGGAAAGAAACAAAACTCGAACGAAAGTGAAATTATGCGATATACAATATTTTAATAAGGTACACCATTTTCTCTTTCAACAATGAAAGTGTTTGAAAAGTTTTATATTCCCTTTTTAGTTTAATATCTAATATATTTTTCATCAGGATCCGGTAGAGCGTATCTAACCGTCTTGTTAACGCTGTGCAGCCTGATCGTTACGCCTTACCTTTTGAAGTTCACTAATTGAGTAGTACGTATACTGAGATCGCGCATGAGCCTCTTCCAGACCGAGAAATTCGCGGCAAAAGTACACTTTGTGGAGCATAACGACGCGCTGGGATCATATTGAATTAACGATCTGAAGCACGATGAGCTTCAAGATATTTACAGGTAAGTGTGTATAAAGTAGGTGAAATCTGCCGCGCCGAAAGTTAAATAAAGAAATTTTTCGAAATGGATATGCTTTGAAGATGATGTGAAAAACTGTATAAATGTTAGTTATGGTGTTTGTTTAGTATGCTGTAATATAGCCGAATTATTAGAATTAAATGGATATAAATTTATATTTTTCATGAGCAATTACTACTTGAAATTAATTATAAAATACAAATATAAAAAGTGTAAATATTTTTTTAAAAATTTCAGCATAGATTTTTATAGATATTCATAATAAATTTCTTATATTGTTTAATTTTATAATTTATTTATCTGTCTTTCGTTATAAAAAAAAAAAAAAAATTAAAAAAATATGCTTGTTTTGTAAAAATTTGTGTAAGAAGAATAGACGTGCTTGTTTTGTCTAACTATATAGATAACAAATTAAATTTTTATAAAGTAATAATGAAAATCTAAGAAATATTAGGAAAATCTATAATAATCTGATGAACATAAACAATTTATGTATATTGATGAAAATTTGTAAAAATTTGTAATAATATTTAAAAATAAAAATATGAAACAAATTGACGTAATATACGAACTAGTTCAGTAATGTCGTAAAACTACATTAAAAAAGCTAATAAAATTAAATGAATCCAGTTTTCATTTGTTTTTTTCAAAACGTATCAATCTGTTAAAAGTTATATAAGTTTAACGTTGAACCGAGAACATGCATTAAGAAATTCTAAATTCCGTTCTCAACCTCAAAGCAAACAAAACAACGTTAATTAAAAATCCTAATTTTCCAGAAATTGATTCACGTTACGAACTCTAATTAAATTTCAAGCTTTGATCAAACAAAATTCCCAAAAATCCATAATATCCTAACTCTTTAAATCAACAACCTCCAAGCTTCCTTCCAAACCAGGAAATCTCCCCAAGTCAGAACAAAAAAACCAATCACACAAAAATCACCTACCTGCCTGTCATTAAAACCAGCAAAGTTTATTCATCGCGCGCGCGCATACCAGAGCGTTACCAATTTCCCGGAACCCCGAGCCCACGAAAATTCAATTACACAGTAGATACACTTTTCAATTCGCAAATACCGCCGCAACCTCGTGCCATTTCTCTGCACACGGCACCCTGGCAAAAAAGCCGCTCGCGGCGCGCCTCTAATGAAAAACGCAAATCGCAGAGCGGCGGCAGTAGCTCTCGGTAATGTGGAGCGCTCGCGTGAATTTTCAATCTCTCATGCCGGGGCTCTCTCGATATTGCAATTAGCGGCTAAGCGCCGAAGAAAGTGCCGATTAATTGGAATCGCGCGCACGCACAGGACGCAGCCGTTTTACTAGGTCATATACACGCCCGCTGAGATCCCGTTCGGCTGCAGATTCGCATCGCACGTACAGGCAGAGGAGAAAAATCTTCTCCCATTGTCGCTGGAGCCAGGTGGGAGTACAGCTCTCCGATCTTCGAATTTTGCTTTTCCTTCGCGTGCGAGTACAACTGCTCCAGCGCTCCCTTTTTTCTCTTTCTCTCTCTCTCTCTCTCGCTTGGCGCTCTCGCTTATGCTTAGCCCCACTCGTCGTATAAAATAAGAGGCTATGCACGCCGGGCAGCTCGCGCAATGTATCCGTATCCCTCGCGCTGAACAGACTCGTCAACATTCAGCTGTATACGAGAGATCGCGTGTTTAAAGTGTGTACCTGCCGAGCACGTGTGCGCCGGTCTAAGAGAGCCAGCTCTCGCTCGTGTCGCGCGATTCTGGAGGAAGCGCCGCGGGACGGAGATGTCCGTTGGCACGATGTATCGATTTGTAAGTGCGAATTGCCGATATCTGCTTTTACGGGCGACAAAGAGCGATGATTAGAGAGCTATTTTCATGGGATAGTTGTGCTTGCTGTGCTGGGGCTAGCGCGTTTAAGAAAGTAGATGAAGAAGTTGTTGACGTGCTGTCCTAGTTTTGCGGCGTGGATAATGTTTTAAGTTTGCTTTGCGTTTTAAATGGGGAGATATAAATATTCAGGAATTTAGTGAGCAGAATAATATTAGCTTTGATGGTCTAATTAGTTTGCTGCTTTTCGTTATCTAAATCTTGTATAGTAATGTTATTTTTATGTAATACGATCGTAAATTACAAGTATCTTTTAAAGATATAGGGAAAATTATACTTGCAATTAGGGTAATACACCAGTTGTTATCGGTATTTATTTTTTCATTATTTTTTATAATAATTGTTATTAAAAACTTTAAAGTATTGTAAATTATATAATTAATATTATATTGCTTAAATTTTGTATAAAACAATATTATTAAATATTATCCACAACTGGCAAATTAAACACAGTGGCGTATTTTCGTGTATTGGGAAAGATCGGAGTCAGTTAGCTACAGGGGGAAGTTGACAAAATATTTTATATCTTTTCATCTAGGTTTTATATTGTTTTTTGTTTTAGCAATCAAAGATGAAGCACATGTTTAAGATATAATATATTTTTAAAGTAATAAAATATTGCGTTTTGTCAACTTATCTCAGTAAGAAATTATATACTTTTTTATAAAAATAAAAGTTATTTAAAATTACGAATAAAGATGAAAACACTAACAAGAATACTTACATCATTATATTCGTAACAGTAAACAATTAGCACGATAAGTAATATAATGAAAGTAACGTTAATATAACTCGTTTAAATACCTATTTAATATTATAAAAAAGTAAATTTGATGTTTTTAGTTACGTGACATTCCTGTTGAAAATCTCTATATGAAAATCCATGTTAAACGTAAGATGTTTTGTAAAATTAAAAAAATTATCTTTGAAAGGAGATATATATATATTTTTTTCAAATATTGCAATTTGCAAAATGCAAGATAAATTGTATATATACTTCTGCAGTACATAATATAAATAATTATCAAAAAAAAACAAATGAATAAAAAAATGTTCACGTGTAATTATCTATATCGTATATATTTTTTTAGACAATTTTCATATGGGTTTCCAATATTAGTTAAATTTTATCCAAAAAATCATATGGATATTATCAACAGGGATGATTACTATGTACATATAAAAATATGTGGTCATTATTAACTAAACAATCCTTTTGTTTTTTTTTCAGATCATATGTATCTCTTTTTTGATCGTGTATAGTCCATTCATAATAAATGGGTACGTATATAAATATGAACATATAATGTAGAAACTTTTTATTTCAGATATATTTCGTTAATTTTACCAATACAAAATAAGTTTAATACAAATCTAACATTCCTGACTTGCATAAAATTCGTAAAAATAAATCAAATCATTTCAAACCAGTTTTCATTGCAATCGTAATTTAAACGTCGTGAATTATTCCGCAGTTATCTAGTTATTTCGCTCTAAAAGTCGTATAACATTTGATAACATAATGTTTCCTTGAAAGCACAAGTGTTATAGCTTCACTTTTTTCATATTTTCACCAGCTCGATAATCTTCGAAATTGTTCTAAGCACACATTGTTAAGTAATTGTCAAGAAGATGTAGAGAAAGGTGCAAAAGTTGAGTTCCTAGCATATCGATAAGTATTAAAATATGTGGTTTGAAAATGACTTTTTGCTTTACGATCACGATCCGGAAAATTGCAGACCTAAACGGTTCCTTTCACTACATATGTGCGCTCGAGCTCCCAATAATTTTCATACAATAATTCTAGAAAATAAAGTATAATGCGACTTTCTGCCATAAACATGTCGAGGTGCGACGCCGGCCTAACTATAAACGCAGTAAAAGCGAACGAAAGCAACACAATGCCGCCGTAAAAACTGACAGGGGACAAATAATTTTTACACTTCGACTGCGCAAAATAAAATTCTAGCCAAACCGTGGGATCTTGCGAAAGAAATTTGCTTTTCCGTTTTATTGCGTTAAACTCTGCGTTTTATAACCCGGCGCTTTATTAGGTTATCACGGCGCTCATCGGGCCATGCTCTGTTTCTCGTTAAAAGTAAAAACGCTTTAATCTCGAATGTTTTAAAAAAGGCACGAGCCGATAAATTTCGCATTCTCCTGCATTCATTCAGCGCTCCTTTTCGACTAGAGCATTTAAACGGTGCGCGCTCTTATCGAGAGAGCGCAAAAATTCATCGGGTAAAAGTAAGCGCTCGCAATCATGCAAATGGTCCGCGATGAAAATTTCATGCGCGCGCCGAAACTCGGAGGAGAGCAGCTCGAGCGTTAAAAGACGGCGCTGATAAAAGGCGAGGCATAAAAATGAACCGTAATCTTTATTGCAGGGAGAAATTCATAGTGGTTATACCGACGAGGCAGATCAGGCGCAGTCCGACTACACTTCCGGTTTCGAGGCCGAATCTGCGAGCGACGAGCTACCTGAAGCTCGCACCTTTCAGTCCTTACGGGCCGATCAGGCCGGGTTTGGTGCCGGCTGGTAATCAACTGAGTCCTGGAGGTCAGCTGGATTTGGAGCAAGGAGGTCCTGATGTAGCGAATTACGCTGTTTTGCCATACGGGAAGGGCGTGAATTATGCGACCTACGCCAGGGGCTATTTGCCGCATGACAGACTGAAAGGGGGACTTGTGCCATTGCTTAATCAAAACAAGTTGGTATTCTGTGATTATGAATTTTAATGGTTGGTGATGGGACTTTTGGGTTTTTATTGGGTTTGTTAAATTTTTTTTTTATTTCTTGTGCGTGTGTGTGTGTGTGTGTGTGTGTGTGTGTAAAATAACATGCGAAAGGTATTATAACGGTTACTTCGTTTCGGGTATTCGAAAATGTACAAAGTGGTATGAGCTAATGTACATATATACGGAATGGTCAAATAACCCGGCCATTCACAAATTTAATTCACGTGAAGTTGGTCATTTATGCATTTTATAAAATGTATTCCTTGCTTCGAATCTTGGAATTTGCAGGTAAACTCTTGGTATACTTTCTCGCATACTTTCAGGTCTATGCAGTTTATATCAATATAAAAAAATTTAAAAATCGTGGTAAATTTTTTTATAAAGTTTTTAATTTTATTAATTGCAAACAGAAAATAAAGTAAAATTTTGTTTATTTTTTATTTTTATCAATTATTTAAGTTTTACAACATATAACATTGTAGCTAATTATGTAATTTTCATTTATAAAAGAACTTATTACTATACTATACATTTTCGGTTGGTAAAATTTAAATAACTTCTAGATTAAAAATAATCATTCTAAAATGCTTACAGTATATTACATATACAGCGCTTACTTGACGACTAATGATAAATTTTAAAAATGTGCAATTGAGGTAATCAAAAATGATCTAATTGTTTTTTAGTTTAGCCTGTATTTTACATTAATAAAGTTTAATGTTTAAATTATAATAAAAATAAAAATTCAATACGTTTATAAAATCTATTATTATTTCAATTGGAAATGATTGAATTTCTTAGTACTCCAAAGAATTTAAGTTATGTAAATATATGAAATTTTGTATAGTGGACGGATACTTATTGTACCCCGCCCAATGCCTTGTTTTCGTAGGTCATGGGAATCAACCTTACTTAAATCATATAAACCTTACACCATAAAAGCAAAATAATCCGTCATAAAACCTCAAAGTTTATCTTGTATTGTAAACTTGTAATGTTTACTTCCAAAGCTATATAAACTATAATCTTAAGATTAAAGCATATAGAATATTAGAAAATTTCCCAACTTCTTATAAGTCGCAATTTTAATAATAAGTCTATAGATATTAATAGCTAAATTTTTATTTAAATGAAAAGTTGACCTCTTAAAACATTTTTTTGGATTACAGTTTCTATGTGTTTATAAGTAATAATGTTGTAGATTTGAGTACTTTTATCGATAAAGTCAATTAGCAACAATTACAAACAGTGTCTTAATAATGAAGGTTGGATATTGCAAAAGCATTACTTATTTGAACAGTATTTTTGTGTAAACCTAATCCTTTTATCACGATAAAAAACTGTTGCTAACTCTTTAGCACTTGCCTTCCTAAAACATAGCATAAGAATTAGAAAATGAATATTTTAAATGAAGAAAATAAAAAGCTTTGAATATACACTAACACTTTTCTACGTGATAAAGTATATTACAAAAATAGATGCTAATCTTTCGAAGTTCTTATTGAAGAACTACGTAGTGGATCATGCCTGTATTTCCAAGTTTTTATGAGAATGTCAATCTCACACCGAGCCTGTCGATATGTTTTTTTATGGTAAAGGCTACGGAACTTCGCTTATCAAATAATAGTAAAGTCTTTAGTGCGAAATATTTTACGATAGATAGTAAAATATTATTGAATAAAATTTCCCTACTTCCAGATTTTTGGAGAAATTATTATTTTTTTTTACAAATTTGTTGAATTCATCAGTTTTTTTATGATAATAGTTAGGGAGCTCAGGTTATTAAATAATTATTAGTAAATTACGGATTTTTATATCAAATAATAAAAAGATGTTTATAAAAAAAAAAATATAGAAAATATCCAAATATACATATTTGTGTTAATTTATACATACATATTTGTACAAAATCTGTAAAATTGAATATAAATATAAATTTAGATAGATTTTATATTTTATTAACATCTTTTTCTTATTTTGCATAAAAATCGGTAGTCTTAAGATAAGTACACAATTAGTTTAATATAATCAAAATTAATGTATTTATAATATGGCTATGACTTCCAGTTATACGTAAACATCTGAATATATTAGATATAAAACAAAAGTATTTCATTTAAAGTTTAACTTTATTATAAAATAACATTTTTTATAAAACCTTTGATAAATAAAATTAAATAAAATATTGAAAATTATCGACACTATATAGTTTGAAAAATATTTGTGATTTTTTAGGAATTATAAAATGAGAAGAATAATTTAAAAATTTTGTTTGCAAATAAATATACATCTTTCAATTTTTTTAATATATCAGATACAATTAATTTAAAAAGCAGATACTAAATAAGAAAATGGGAATATAAAAATTATTTTCGCAATGAAAAATGAAAAAGAATGAGTTTTGGTTAATTAAAATCGATAATATGAGATTCTGAGATACGGATGAAAACATAAATTATCACACTTTTTTACACATGCATAAACAGAAATAAACACGTTTATACATTCTTAATTTTTTTTTTAAAGAAAAGGTTATTTTTAAATATTACAATGCTTGCTGCCCAAAATAATAGATATAAAATAATCTATAACATAAATAGTTTTAATATGTAATACATTGGTTTACACAGTAAAAAATAAATTAATTTGATTAAAATAAATTAACTACAATCACATTCTATTTTCTATTTTCTTGTTTTCCTTAAAAAAATACAAAATAAAAACATTATTTTAGCCATGTATTTATGAAATAGGCGATAATTGATTATTAGAAAAAGTGAAACAAAATTTCACTTTTTTCTTTCTAAGCTACCGTATCATTAATCTGTAAAACTACAAAATTGATATATAAGTGAAATTACTTGTAACCTTAAAACTTAATAGACTGAGTAAAGTATATAGCAGAGAAGTTGAAACCCAATTAACATAAAAGTATTGCTTTTCACAAACTTTCCTAGATGATTTTTTGTAAATATAAACAAAACAACTTTATTTACAATAGAGGTATTATAATACGTATTACTTACCAGGATACCTCCTGAGTTCCGGGTCACTGATTTTGACAAAATTTTGGGATGTTTTTAAAAACAAAAAAAAATAAAGGAAGGTGCATCTATAGCATCTAATGCTTGAAAATACTTGAATTGTGGATACTCGTAAACTTATTTTAAAGAAAATATTAAAAAAGAACTTTTACTTATAATCTAAATATTTTAGTTTGTACTAGTTCTTGGTAAATTTTCATTAAATAGAATAAAATTTATATAAGTAAGTATAATTCAATTTGCTCTTTTTGTCAATATCAAAAGAGAACTTTTACTTATAATCTAAATATTTTAGTTTGTATTAGTTCTTGGTAAATTGTCATTAAATGGAATAAAATTTAAAAAAGTAAACTTTAATTTGTTCAACTAGGGTGAACGTTATGCTTGTTCAAAGTTAAACAACAAAAGTATACTAATCTATTATAAAAATCTCCAGTTCGGAATTTAGATAATCTTTAGTACACTTTTGTTGCTAAACTTTAAACAAGCATAACTTTGGCCCTGATTTTTAATTCATTTAATTAATTCTTCATTCTAAC
>UELX01006543.1:0-10642 GCA_900480035.1 Eupelmus urozonus | reverse complement strand
CTCCTTCTCTGCGAGGGCCTACATACTATCTCCACCAAACGTCAACATATTTTTTGCTCAGGTAACAAGTAATTCAAACTTCTTTCAACTTCCATTTTTAGTAAAATGAAAATATAAGAATTTTCTCAATTTTAAGCTTTATTCGTCGTTTTGTATTTTCCCAATGATCATGTATTACTTGTATTTATCTTGAAAGTCTGAGAAATCATAAATAATAATGAAAATTATGTTAAAATTACATAAACATTCGAATTAATAATGAAATAATTTTATTAATATCAATTCTGTCAGTGTTGAAAAAATTTACCAAAAATTTATGATTTTACAGTGAAAATTTCTACCAGAGAATAGGTTATAAAAAATTATTATTTTATGGTTTATTTTAAAAGGAAATATACCTTGAACGATTTGTAAATGAAATGTACATTGGATTAAACGAACAATTTTTAAGAAGTAAGTGAAGAAAATAAAAATTGATTCAACAAAATGACAAAATAGGTATATTTTCTTTTTTATCTTTTCCTTCGAAGTTTCATTGAAATTCGTTTTTCAAAGATAAGATCATCTTATAATTGTAAGTTTTAGATTTGTAGGGAAATTAAAATTGACTTTATCATTGACATAGATGTATGATATTTTTAAAATAAAATTTTTAAGAATCTTTTATCTGTTTCGTTTTTTCAATGCAATAAACTGACAAATGTTAACATATTTTTATTTTATACAACTAACTATAACAGCAATATATCATAGTTAAGAATCAATTATTGCTTTTATTTTTTTAACACGGTAACTAAACCTTTTACCGTAAAAAAAAAACAAAAAATTCTAAACAATAGAAAAAAAAATCCGCTTTTTGCAGTTCAACCAAGTCACAAAGTACGACAACCCAAAATTCCAAGCTTCCCCCTTGGTACTTATCTATCCAATTTTTCCCCTCCTCCCTACAAAACGAAAACCGCCCGCCAACCCTTTTTCCTTCCCCTCCGCCGAGGTCAACATTTTCCACTCCTCCGACCATTATTGCCTCTCGCTCTCCTCTTTTTCCCCCGATTCATTGACCGTCGCTTCGATTGTCTCTTCTCCGGGAAGCACGCGAGCCTCGGCCCGATCTCTCCAATTCGACGTCCAATTTAACGAGATGTGCTTCGCTGCCGGAGAGAGGCAGCTTCCGCTGTCGCTCGGCTGTATATAGAGAAGGGCTCGAGTATCGGTGTCCGCGTCGGTCGAAAGCCATTTTCAGCCGGCGGTTTATGCCTCCCCATACCGCGTTCTCGTCCTCGCTTTCGATTAATTTTTCCCTCCCCCCCCCCCCCTTGCTTCCGCGACCGGCTTTTTCGTAACGTTCGGCTGAGTCTTGTTTTAGCCGATGCTGTACGCGCGGAGAGACAGAGCTATTTTTGAGATTCAATTTCGGCCTGCCGGTTATGTCGATTGAGCTATTGATGATGTACGTATTGCTCGGCTGGTGGGAGTAGTCTTTTTTTAGGGTGAAGCGAAAAGGACGGACGGGGGCTTTGAGGTTGGATATTCGTTTAACGCGCTTGATGAGTTTTGTATTTTTGCTGCTCGTAATGACTGTTTGGATAGGGAAGCAATTTCGCGATTGTATGAAGTGTGCTTTAGATTAATTGAAGGGAGAAAAATGATTTGTTGAAAGTTTGTTAGAAAATGATTGATATCACTTTTCTGTTCAACTGCGTGGCTGTTTGGTTTTCTTTTACAGAGCTTGACGAGCGAAGCTTGCCTTGCTCTGCCGTAAAAAGTTTCAAACTATTGTAACAACTTCAGTATGAACTTATTTCAAACCCGACAAAAACTGTAATACAGAATTTTAAAAATCAAGAATTTCTCATTAATAAATCTGAAATTCTTAACTTCCGCTGTCAATCATACATTTTCTCTCACACATTAACATCAACCACAACTCTGAAACTCCCAACAAAAATCACCCTACATTCCAAAAACTTCCTCGATCATCAACATCCCGCTCACACTCCATAAAATTCAAAACCAATTACATCGATCTTCGCTAGCATGCCGCGTTCCCATTACCCTAGCCCGCCCACTCATCATCAGCCGCCCATTTCTCTTCATTAAAAACCTCCCGCGTAAACAAAAACAAAAGAACCGCACTAATACCTCCCTTTCCTCCCCCTCCATCAAGATTTAGGATCAATTCGCGCGCGCTCGCTCGTGTCCGCTCCAATTATCATTGCACTTGGAGCATGCTCGCCCCGGCCCCGATAATATTTGCGGTAATGCGTGTTTAGGAGGGCTCCGGGGGCCGCGGATAATGCGCCGCGCATGCGCGTAAGCCCCCGTCGGATTATTTGCCTCGCGCGAGCGCTGATTAGATTAGCCGATTTATGCGTGAACGAGCTGTGCTGCTGCCGTGGTGTTCGTGCGCCGTTTGCCTCCTTTACCTGGATTTAGACGATGGGTTGTGTTGATGGCTCTTTATGGGGGCTGGGGTGGGTGTGGGTGGTTGGAAGGGTGTCGATTGGATGGTGGGTTATGTGGTTTGGGCTGGTTGGTGGGTTTGAGAATGGGGATTGATTAGCGTTATGATTTTTTATAATGTTTGTGGGAAGAGATTGAGTTGACTATATATATTTATGTAGTTTCTCAACATTATGGTTTTTATATGGTAGAGGGAAACTTCCTTAACCCTTCCTCCTAAAAAAGATTAAACTCCATGTTAGAAAAAATGAAGTTATACAGATATCTTAAGAAGTCCTAATTTCATGGTAAGGTTTTCTGACAAGTTCGTAAATTTTCTTTCTCAATATTATTTAAGTTTTTTTTTGAGAAATATTGGGGATATGAATATGCCTTAAGAGGAGTGAAATTGACAATGAGCTACCTTAGCGTTTACAAATCAATAAATTTCAAATTAATCCTTTGTAATAATATTAGGTTAAAAAAATGATTTTTTCTCACGGTTAAAAACACGCACGTGTAGTCTGTTAACATTTTTTGTCTATTAACTGAATTGTTTGTTAAATTAACAGACAAAAAATGTCATTTTAGAAATTAGTAGACAAAATGTCTATTAAATCGACATATTTTGTCTGTTAATTTAAGAGACAAATCAGTTACAGACAAAAAATGTTAACAGACTACACGAGTGTTTTTAACCGGGCTTATAATGTAAATATAATAAAATAATTTTCTCTTTTTTCCATACACATTCTATTTAGATTATCATGAACTTTTAATCACACTCACATTTACAACCAACAAAAATTATCAAACATTTTTTCAGCAATAAATTCATTTCCACAAACTCAAGCCAACCTCAAACTTCACTCTTCTTCGCTACAATTCAAACTAGCACCCAACCAACAACATCCCCTCCCCCTGCAAACTCACCCTCACCCAGCTCACCTCGAATTTTCCCGCTTGCCTCTTCCCCACACTCGCATTTTCACAAAGAAGCGCGCGCTCGCTCGACTTGATTCGATTTTCCATAAAGCAGATAGAAAATAAAAGGAACCGCGACAAAAAAAAAGCGGGATAAACAGGCGAACGCGCAGGCGGTAAATAGAAAGCGCTGGCGCGCGCGCTCGCGCGGTAAAAGTCAAAGGACCCATGGCGGGCGTACGGGTGTATATAATGGAAAGCGACAAAGGGAAGAGGAGAAGAAAAAAAAAAGGACGTGTGGGAAATATCGAATGCGGGCGCGCGAGCGACAAAGGGGGGAAATTACGGGATTGAAAAAAACAATCTTGCTCTTCGAGCTCGCAGCCGAGCGGCCTTTAGTGGCAGGGGCGTCTTTTTTTCCAGCTGGTTTCGCCTTTGTGTTACTAGTATTGGAGGTGTACGGTATGAATGGATGGAGATGGGGCACTGGGCTTTTAATTTTTTTGTTATTGGAGGAATTGCAGGACGTGGATTGTTGCGCATTGTTTAGAGCTGCGGAGTAAAAGTTAATGAGAAACGTTAAAATGAATGTGAATAAAAGTATAATTGGTAGTTAATTGAAATAAAATGTAATTACACGCAGATTAAAAGTTTAATTTGCATGAATGTAAATAAACGAGCTTTTGTTTGTGAATACGTATTTATTGAATAAGCTTATCAATATGTCTATAAAAGCACAGCGTATGTAATCAAAATATTTAAATTATAAAATCATAAACCACGCATACATTTTATTAATAACATTTACATATATTTTACATTATCACTAAAATATCCTTAACAATACGTTCAATAAACGTTACCAAGGCTTTTTTCGTCACTCCGTAAGAGGACAGGGAAAAAGTTCAGTGGAATAAGTCCATGTACGTCGCAGAGTCTGAGCGCGAGTTTCTCTCGTCAGGACAAGACAGTAGAAAATCCCTGCACCGGTCGGACCGTTCGCCGCGCGGTAAATGCAAAAGGCCAAAGAACGCGATCCCTTGACATGATTCTTCCTTACAGAGATAAAAAGAAATTTCCGTTTTATTTTTATGTCAAAGTTCGGTTTTTGTATCGGTTCGGTTTCTTTATACTATTTTTGCGAAGGTATTGCTGAATGTTTTTCTTAGGGCTGGAATTATGGCTTTAGGTTTAAGCTTTCGTGAGTTCGAATAAAGAAAAGGATTGAAATTTTAAAAAATTTGATTGATTTAACTATAAGGTTCTGTTAGTGTATCTTAACTAAATATTCCGTTATGGTTCGAGGAACAAATGTCTTAAATCAACCAAATTTTTTTCTCAGTATATAATTTGTATGCTATGTTATACAAAATAAAAGTATTTTATTAGTATTGCATGCTACGTTATTAAAAATAAAAGTATTTTATTAGCATTAAAAATCAATATTCATTATTGCTTTCATACTATTTGAAAAATAGATGTAAACTTTTCGCAGAAATTTCGCTATAAATTTCAAATACTCGATGCATTGTACATTTCTACTTTTCGATAGATTCATTATTGAATTTTGTTTAATTCATTCGTATCGAACCTACCATCTAAACTTCAATACCCCCCCCCCCAAAAAAAAAAAAATAAATTCCCAAAATTTATGTCGGAAATAAACATTCACGAGTCAAAATAAATCCCCTCCCACCCCACCAAACTACTTGTAGCTTCAAATGCCCCCGGAAACGCACGATTCGCGTTAAAAACTACACCAAAGCATGCATCGCGCTCCAGCACGAACTACAATTTCGAGGCTGCGTCATCAATCGCTCGAATCCATCCGGCAACCGAGGGCCGCGCGCGTCGACGTTTTAATTGCCGTATTATTCCGGGGGGTAGGCTGGCCGCTTGACGATAAACGCTCGTCTCTCTATTTGGTCGGAGGGATGGACAAACAGAGAGAAACGGAGAAAATGAAATGGAGAAATGGAGGCAGATGGAGAGTGGAAAAGGGAGAGTGAGATTGGCAGAGGCAAACAGAGCGAAGAGACCAAGTCCGATTAATGGGACTGAAGGATGCGGAGCTGCGGAAGAGCAGAAAAGAGTCGGAGGAAAAATTGTAGGAAGTTAATGGGGATTGAAAACGAGAGGAGGGAGGATATCCGTTACACGCGAGAATATTCGCTGCACGTATATATATTTTTCTGTAATAAAAAGACCTGTCACGGGGGTTACTGTCGGAGGTAGAGGCGCTCTGTCTTCTTTCTTTTTAATTTCAATTACGCCGCAGCCGGGTCCGGGGAGCTGTATTAATTATTTCCGAATCATTAAAGCGACTGCCTCGATAAATTCCGAGTATTATGGTCGAATGATCGTAGCATTCAGGTTTTCTTGCGAGGCCGAGTCGCGAGTATTTATTTGCTTGTTTTACGGCGCGCTTTGGAATTTATTCGTTATTAAAATTAAATGTTTCTTGTGATAAAGGGAGCCGCGGCTTTGGAGGGCATTAGAGCTGTAGTTTTATTTTTAGAATAACTGCTTTTTTATGGAAATTTGAGAAAAGGTATGACTCTGCGCGCGTTTGATATATTTAAGGTGCTCGCGTGGAGTAGGTGACTTTCTTTTCAATTTTACCGAGCTGCTCTTGAGAAGAATGAAAAAATTTAACAAAAGTTTGTAATTCTCAAAATTTTCTACATTGTTAATATTTGCACGTTCTTATGTTATTTGAAGGGATGTAATAAATATTGGTATTAAAATTCTATACACAAAATTGTAAATTTAACTGAAGTCTTGTGTATTAAATTTAATTTTCATATAGTTACAGAATTTAAAACAAGCATTTGTTATTCAAAAATAACTGTTCAAATATATGTGATAATATATATTAATTTGAAATTAACGCACGATTTGTTGGCAAAAATATTCATTTATTTTAGCCCAAAACTCTGGTGTTATTAATTTCTAAGTAGTGATTTATGTTAAAAATCATACAAGAAAACTTAACCCTAAGAAATGCACAATGAAAAAAAAAGTTTGAAATTTTTCCTCTAGTTTTGCAACGATAAAACATCTTCTTGAGCGTAATTTGTAGCCGAAGAAAAAGGAAACAGTCGATAAGGAATTTCTTGCTAAAATCTTATTCACCAAACTGGAAACACTGACGCAGCACGGCACAACAGATACAATCACTATTCCGCTGCACAAATATTTACCCACCACTTCGCTCGAACTTCTATAAGTCACAAAAGAAGAGAAAACAAGGAGGACTCAATCTGGACTGAACATTTCGAGAGTACTATCCTAGTGACGACGTGTATTATTCTTCAATTTTGCCGGGAATTTCAATTTAGGCAATGTCTCCTCGCTTTTCTCGCTCCTGCATTTTCTGCGGATTCGGAAACGCGGATATTCATTAAATCGAGGCTAGATCGAGGCATAGAATTGCACGCGCGCGCTAACCCCCGCTGAAATATTCATTGTAGTTTCACAAGTTTTAGCACTTTATCACTCAATGGGATATCCTAGTCTGTTCGAGCCTCGAAAGGCTAAGTGGCCTTGAGGACTTTTTTATTTCTCCTCGATAACTTTGAAATCTTAAACTTGTGACGCTGGACTAGTTTTATTTCTCGATAAAATTTATTGCTCTGTTTATTTTAAGCGACTGACTTTGTTTTATCAAGTTATTATTAAATAAATGAGATTTATAAATGAAAAAAATTAATATAATAGGTTGAACAAGTTGTTTGATCGTATCCAGAATTATTACTTCTCACACTTTTCTTTGGGTGCTAAAGGTTGCTGGAGAATCGATCAAACGAGTATTCAGTAATGAGCACGGGATTGAAGAGATTTATTTCTTATTACTTCTGCGGGAAAAAATAAATCAAACTAAATGTACCAATTTATATTATTAAACTGAGTTAATACTTGAATAACCATTTTATTTTAAGTATGAATTGTTTGTTATTAATCAACGCTCGGAAGTTAACAGCTTGAGATGAAATATTTACGTATACGTTTCCTAATATATTTGATTATTGATATAATTTATTTAATTCTTTTTAATGAAGATTAAGTGTTTTTAAATGACTGTAATTAATTATTCTATTTTATAATAAATTTTTTAAAGTTGACTTCTGAGCTCAACATATTCAATTCAAAGTCTAAAAATGTAAAGTACTTAAGAATTATACGTATAATTTTACCGCGATTTTTATTTTTTTAATCTGATTCTAATTACCGTGTTAACTAAAGTTTTAATTAAAACATAATGTGAATCTTTCCAACATTTAAAAAGACGTTAAATAATTACATTTCTGTTAAGAAAACATTTCAATATCGTCATTTCATAATTCGACAATAAACATGCCAACATCCAAGCTACAAAATCGCGCAACCCTTTCTCACTCCATCAAAAAAAAAACATCATCCCAATCCTATATCGAGTCCATATCGATTCGCACCCCCGCCGGCATCGCTCAAGCTCCTCGACATTCAAAACATTCGTCGACAAGACCTCGTCTTTGTTTTCGCCCGACTCGATCGTTATCGATACACACGCACACTGCCATTGTTCCGAACGGTGTGCAAAGGGTCAACGAGGAAGAAAAAAAAACAACGACTCTCTCTCTCTCTTTTCGTGAAGGGAGAGAGAGACGGATGACAAATAGAGTGCGATGAGAGCTCGTAGTTTATAAAGGGCCGGATGAAAATGGTAGCACGAATGAGGGTGTGCGGGTGGAGAGAAAGATTGTTGCGCGCGCGCGCGGAGAGAGAAGCGCGCAGGCGAGATACGAGAGGAGAATGGAAGAATGCGGACAAAGCTGGGCTTGTAGAGAGCCAGAGAGGGAATGCAGCTCTCTCTTTCCCTCTGGAGAAAAAGAGAAAGTTGGATTGTGCGATTGAGATGAGATGGGATGGGAGAAGGCTACGGGTGGAGGCTAATTTTCGAGGCTTCTTTGAAGGCGGGTGTTAAGCAACGTAGATACTTGTTTGATTCAGCTCGATGCTTGTAATTTCGCGCTTATATCCCTTACATTTTTGGTCGGCCGAAAAAGCGCCCTCCGTAAATCATGAATATTTAAGGGGTCCGTACCAATGTAAGTCAAACACGTTCCTTAAAACATTCAACCCACTACCCCCTTAACATTTGCTCCAGCTCCTTGCGATATTACCGAGCTACTCTCATAAAAGCATCGGCGCATTCCATAACGCAATGCTCCTGCCCCCAGGCAATTTTTTAAGCAACCCTGAGAAATGCGCTTAAAGATAGAGAGATCGTGTCGAAGCGCGCGCGATCAGCGGAATACCAACGAAACGAGGGAGCGAATCCACGCGGCGTAACGGACCTTAAGAGGCTACGTTTCGTGTGTACAGTCGGTATCCGCGCTCGGAAAAATGAGCCTCCGGAAGCGGCGTTATTAGGATATAGCCGCGCGCGGGGATAATAGATTCTCCCCGGCAACGAGAAAGTTCGGCCCTATCCCGCGTTCCCGAGGACATAAACCGCTTCCGCGCTCGGCTATCAAAAGCTAGAGCGAAAAAGAGAGAGGGTCATAGTCGAACTTTGAATGAAGACGAATCCCCTTTGACCGTGCGAGCACGCGACACATACGTGGAAGATTGCAGAGCGAAAAGAGATACATCGCGACGGGTAAAGAAGAAAGAGAGGGAAAGAGAGAGAGAGAGAGAGAGAGAGAGAGAGCTGGCCCTCACAAGTAGGTCGCATCGCCGGCAGCTCAATATCGCCGAATACACTTTGCTCGCTCTGGCGTGTGTGTGCGTATGTGTGCGTGTATATGTATGAGAGAGTCTCTGTTCCGTGCCGTTCCCTTTTTCTCTATATAAATTGGGTTAAGGTACCGAGTGCTTTCAAAGATAAAGAAGCGCACGGGACTCGGCGACATTTTTATTAAACAAGAGGGCGAGGAAAAAGGGCAGAGGAGTGATTTTGTTTAGAGCGATGGGAGGAGCGACTGTGATTGGCTCTAACGGAGCGATTCGGCTTTGCTTAGCTGGACAGGAAGTCGGGACATTGTTGCAACTGCGTCTGTTGATCTTAGCGAAGTGGAAATAGTATTTTCGTATGTAACTCCAGGACGAATCCGCGCACGGATCGCATTTGAAAATTGAATATGCAAATACGACGTATCCTCGAAGGAGCCGGGCAAACATCATCCAGTACTGCTCCAATATCGCTTCAATATTGCCTCTAACTATTACTTTCCACACCCGCTCCTCCCCCTCCCCATCGGATATATGCAATCGAGAAGGATCAAAAAGCGCTCGATGCGAAATTAGAACTCGTGTCCCGGCGGCAACAGCCGGGCGCAATAAATAGATTGCAAACTTTAATTAATTTTCTTCACCCGGCCGTCCCCCAAGCGGCCTTCTCGCCTCGATTAAATAATACAGTTCGACATTTCAATCGCCATTCACAGTACGGACTTTCAATTTAACGCGCGCGAGCGCTGGTCTATCATCCAGCAATATATCGTTAGATAATGAATTTTCAGATTCCCGCCGATAAAAGAGACAACGAGGGACTCTTCACATATATATGCGCGCCGAGCGGCAGCGGATTAAGGAATCTCAGATTTCAACTGTCCAGGGCCGAGTCTATCTCTCTCGTGAGTATACTTTTTTTTTTATCCGCCGCGCTTCGAGTTATCCATCTGCTCCTCTTTTTGTCGCTTCGAAAAGCGCGCAAAGCTAAATCGCTGTTCCGGGACGGCTGGGATAGAAGAGCGGCCGATCGCCAGCGTTTTTCGCTTACTTTGGCCCACTTTCCGAGCGTTATACTTGTTTTGCGCCCCCCTTTTCCTACCCTCTGGCTTTTACTCGCTGTGTGCATATAGATGGTGGATGGCTGGCTTGAGAGGGGTGCAAGCTGGTTTGGAAAGTTTACGGGCTGTTTTGGCGGGGGTGTTTGGATGGGGTAATTTTTGTAAATAATTTTGAGGATTTGTGGTGATGGTGTGTTGGTGGGTTAGGTTATGATTATGGGAGTGATTGGGTGGATTGTGTAGAGGAGTTTTCAGTGATAAATGGAACGAACATGGTTATTAGTAAATGTCGGAGCAGGATATCGATTGTTTTATGTAGTATAGTTTTTATTTTTATCTTTTATTGGCGTACAGTTGCTTGTTTTAATATTGTAGAGAATGAGTTCGAAATTTTAAAAAATTTTTTTAAATCATTTAGTTTTTTTAATATTAATGAAAAATGTCATTATTGTAATAACGACTTTTCGATCTTCCCGAACTAAGATGTTACTTTTGATTTT
>UELX01006542.1:0-10643 GCA_900480035.1 Eupelmus urozonus | reverse complement strand
TGACTCGTACTGCAAATTCCACACTCGGTCTAAAAAAGCTCACTTTTAGCCCTTGGTACATAATATACTATTATTGTTCAAAATAACGGAAAGAAAAATCGATTATTCATTTAAAATTTATTAAATGTAAAATATCTTCCCATTCAGAAATCAAGTAAAGATGAAAAATAAGATTTTGGAACAGACTCTGGCCTAAAAACTATTCGAAATACAATTAAATATTTACAATTCAAAAATTAATTAAAATATTTTCTATTTATACAATTTCTATAATGTTCTAAATAGATTTATCAAACTTGGCAAGAACAGGCTCGGTGACTAGTGCAACATTCTAAATATAATAGATTCCAAAGTTTACCCCAGACTTACGTCGATCGAGAAAAGTGCGCGCCTTTCCGAAATGTCGAGAAAACATATTTTACAAAAATGTCTTTCTTGCAGGAAATATGAAGAAAGGAGATAAAGTATTAATTCATTCGGGAACTGGTGGCATTGGTCAAGCAGCTATACGAATATGTCTTCACGAAGGCTGCGAGATTTTCACAACAGTTGGTACTCCGGAAAAACGACGCTTCATTCACGAGCATTTCCCTCAAATAAGAGATGATCACATTGGTAACTCCCGTGACACTAGTTTTGAACAAATGATTAAGAAGCACACTAAGGGAAAAGGTGTTGATATTGTTCTAAACAGTCTTGCGGAAGAAAAACTTCAGGCTTCAGTACGGTGTTTAGCTACTGAAGGACGTTTCCTTGAAATTGGTAAATATGATTTGGTGAACAACAATGGGTTAGGAATGCAGTCCTTCCTAAATGAGATAAGCTTCCAAGCTGTGCTACTAGACGCTATTTTTAAGAAACCAAACGAAGTGATTATGGCTGTAAATAATCTGCTTGCAGATGGCATAAAAAAAGGAGCAGTAAAACCCCTTGTTAGGTAAGAAATCCTTTTTCTAATCTACACTTATCACAATAGTTTATTCAAGAGGTCATTAAAATTATATTTAAAACAAACTTAAAACCCTTTGAAATAATATTTGGAGGGTTATTTTTGGCTATTTTCGGATATAAAGAGGGATCTTTGATATAGTAATCATTTGATTCCCGAATTAATTTTACGAAATTTCAATTTTATTTAAAATAAAATATTTTCGTTCTAGAACTGTTTTTTCGAAGGATCAAATTGAAGAAGCTTTCCGTTATATGGCTACTGGTAAACACATTGGTAAAGTTGTAATTAAAATTCGAGAAGAAAATGAACCAATAGATACACCTATATTAGCACAACCACTATTTTGCAGCACAAAAAAGAGCAGTTACATAATTTTGGGTGGACTTGGAGGATTTGGTATAGAGTTAGGTATAGTAATTAATATTTTTATTAACATTACATAAATTAAATAATAGATTTATTCGTAAAATAAGTTACTCTTTTGCTACATCTAACTTTATTCTCAGTTATAATGTTAATATTAGATTTTTTAAATACATTTTTAATATTATCCTTTTCTTAATTATCATTTTCAGCCCATTTCTATTATTTTTGTTTAATTGATATTAATATTATGCTTAGGATTGCGTTGATTACGATTTTTAGAACATTATTCAATTTTTTATTTTAATAGACCTAAATAAAAAGTGTTATTATTTATAAAACAGGTCATAGTAGGTTGATACTTCATAAATATGCCATGAATATTTATAAATCGATATATCATATTTTTACTATTCCACAAGAAAATATTGATTTAACAACATTTATAATCAAATAATAATAAATTAGTTCTGACTCTTTAAAACTTAAACTAATGCTATGAAATCTTCAGTCTTATTTTTTAATGATAATTAAGTAAAATTTTGTAATAGTTAGGAACTTGGCTCATATTTTTCAAATTTTTTCATTACATATTTAATAAGTTATATTAATAATTTCATTCAAAACGTATGTAATATATGGAATTAAATTAATATAATTAATATACTTAGAAAGAACTCGATAATCTTCGTTTAGTCTACTGTAATAATCTGAATCCATTAAAATTAAATTATTTAATCTCATTTAAACAGTGGATTGGTTAATTGTAAGAGGAGTTCGAAATATTGTTATCACTTCTCGCCAAGGAATAAAAAATGGCTACCAACAGATGCGTATCAACTTGTGGCAACAATACGGTGCTCAGATCGTTGTAATTAGTGGAAAAGATATATCTAAGATTGAAGATTGTCAAAATATAATACAAACTGCGACGAAACTTGGGCCAGTGGAAGGAATATTCAATTTAGCAGTTGTTTTAAAAGACGCTTTATGGGAAAACCAAAACCCAGAATTGTTCGAAGAATCTTTTCGTTGTAAAGCTTGGGCAACGAAACAAATGGATGTTTTAACAAGGAAAATGTGTCCCTCCCTTAAGTATTTTGTTGTTTTCTCTTCAGTATCTTGCGGAAGAGGAAATGCAGGGCAAACAAATTATGGAATGTCCAACTCAGTAAGTTAATTTTCTCAATATTTAGAATGAAAAATATATATTCCACTTAAAAATGGTTTGAGTTTTCAAAGTATTGGAGAAACGAATAATAAATATCTGTCATCTTTTCGGCCTCGTATTATCGAGAGGTTGTTAAGATTTATCGTAGAAAAAGAAGCAATCTTATTTAGATATTTAATAAAGCATTATCAAAATATTGCAATGCTATATAATAGTAACTATTTTAAAAATCATTTTACGTTAATGCAAATTTCAGTTCTAAATTTCAGCAACATATTAATTGATAAAATATAACTTTGTTCGTAATGTATATAAAAGCAATTTTCTATAACATATTCAATAACAATCATTCCTGAGATTTTTAATAAATATTTTTATATATCGATAATGTATATAGAATAGCATTAGAAATACGTACACTATATTGTTTTAATATTTTTGAATTAACTAACTTTTTAAACATAGTCTTTTTATGTCTATAATTTATAAATTTAAAAATTATTTAACCGTAATATTAAAATATTGCCATTGTATGCTTTTCATAAATAAATTTAGGAAATATGCGGGTATAAGTTTATTAAATTGATTTTTTGAAGATCAATATAAGTTTCTAGCTAGACATTTGTTAAAATAATCACTCTGTTTAATAGGTTTCTAGTTACTTTTTAACGAGTATTTTGTTAAAATATTGTTAATATAACTACCAGAATTTAAACATTTTTTTGATATGTTTAACCTTTATTTCCATTGTTGAATTCATAATTAGCTGTTACTATTATTAAATTTTTTTTTTCTAAATTAGAAAGCACAATATGTATATATTTTTTATTTATTTAACCATTATTTTAGAAAAGACGATATCTAGTATTGGCTTATTAAGAAAAAGTTAAACTTAATAAACTCGGCTACCAAACGGCAATAGTTTACTGAGCATTGCCGTTTTCACTAATAAATGAAACTAATTTTTTTTAATTATCTATTTGATATTTATTAACTTTTATAATTAATAATTCAGGTAATGGAGCGAATATGTGAAAAACGTGCAGCGGAAGGCTTGCCAGGACTTGCAATTCAATGGGGTGCGATAGGAGATGTTGGACTTGTCGCGGATATGCAGGAGGATAACAAGGAGTTAGTTATTGGCGGCACTCTACAACAAAGCATATCGTCGTGCTTAAATGAGCTTGATAGATTTTTAACACAAAATCGACCTATCGTAGCAAGCATGGTAGTAGCTGAGAAAAAAGTTAATCGTGTGTCTGAAATGGCTATTGTCGATTCAATTCTTAATATTATGTGTAAGTTATCTTTTTTATTTAACTGAAAAATTTATATATTTCCAAAATAATTTTAAACGGTAATTAAATAGAAAAAAATTGTCAAAAATGCTTTAATTAATACCAAATAGATTACAACAATAATTAGATAATATAATATATTACATAAATATATATAACAATAATTATTTTTACATGCTTTTTAACTTCTTAAATTGATTTATTGGATTTCCACTGTAAAAAATTCGAATATATTCTTTTTGTCTATTTAACTATTATTCTTTTTATATTTTATTTAGGTTTAAAAGATCTGAAAAAAGTGAATCTCTTAGCTCCTTTATCTGATTTGGGCATGGATTCAATGATGGGAGTTGAAATTAAACAAGTACTAGATCGCGAATTTGATATATTTTTAAATTCTCAAGATATTCGAAATTTGACTTTCAAAAAACTTCAAGAAATGTCAAGCGAAAAAAATAGTAACACCAAGAATACCAGCAACGAAGTAACAATGCAAAGTAGTTCTTTTGATATAAATAAAGTAATAAGGCTAATCAGTGATAAAGATATTACTGACAAAATATGTGTTAAACTACCATCAAAAGAGGAAAATAACAACGAAGTTTTTCTTGTTCCTGGTATAGAAGGAATTGCAACATCGTTGAAGCCATTGGCTCAAAATCTTAAATCGCGTGCTATTTCTTTAGAACAAGGAATTCATAATAATTATAATAGCATATCTGAAACAGCAAAACAATTTTTTCCGGTAATTCATTTACTTTTTTATTCTTAAATTATATATTTTTCAAGTTTAATTTTTATACATAAATTATACATTGATTTACAATTAAGAGGGAATGAAGCTGACAATTACGTGTCAGCTTTATTTTCTACTTACTTTTTTTATATAATTTTTAATTTTATACAAAAATATTGTTAAATCGTTGTTTTGACTAAAATAATATACTTATATGATCATATTAATAATCTATCAAATTTAATAATATTATAAATAAGTTGCGATAAAATAACAGTTAAGAAAAGATGTTTTATTTCATGTTTAAGTTCACTTCTTAAATTATAATTTTAGTTCTTTATAAGTGATATGATTATCAAATTAATTTCAGTGCATACTTAAAATGGCCAAAAATAATCAAAACTTAAAAATAGTAGGACACTCTTATGGTTCTTTAATTGCAATAGAGCTAATGAGAGCATTGGAATCCAAGGGACTAAATGGACAATTAATTCTTATTGACGGATCACCTGATTTTACGAAAAATTTAAAAATCAACTCCTTTGGATATAACAGCAGTGAAAGTTTTGTAAATACTTTATTAACTGATACAATGAAGAACTTTTACAATATTAAGGATCCCGAGGTAACTTTACATTTTACTCCTTTTATTATGAATCAAAAATAATTTTTTAAAGTTTCTTGTAAGCAATTTACTAAAATAAAATTATTAAAAATAATTTATTCATATAATATTTGACGAATTATTTTTTTTAATATTTGAGAATTCAACCAAAATATTTATCAAATACTTTCATTAAAATATTTTGAGTAAATAATAAGAAAGCCAATTTATTGTCGTAGAACAAATTTTTTATACATGGAAAAAGTAGGGTAATAATTGTTCAAAATTTTACAATATTTATAAAAGGCTCGAGTTACAGATAACACGGTAATTTTTAAAATTTATCAAATTACTTGGGTATATGTGTAACCTAAGCGATTAATCGGTGAACATTGTGTACTAATAGTATATATATATATATATATATATTCCCCCTTTGGTAAAATCTTCATTGAATATTACGGTCAGATACTTATTGGGTTAATTAAAAAGTATATATCAAATATTTTCATAGGATATTTAAAAAATTTTTTAGAAAGTAATAAAAAAATTATATTTGACACAGAAAGATGTATATATTTTTTCGTAATTATTTATAAGAAATGAAAGAAAGTGTTTAAAAACTTTGTACAATATAAATATTTATCAATCTCTGTTTTAAGCAAATACAAATAAATCTTGCATAAACATAATAGTATTGGATACATTATTATTCTTATTTATATTTTTAATAGTTTATCGATGCTGTTTCAAACTGTAATTGTTGGGAGGACAAAGTTGAAGAGTTCCTTAAGAGGTCTCCGCGAGAGATAAATGATGTTTTGTCAATTGAAAATCAAAGACTACTATTAAGAGCTTATCTAAAACGAACTATGCTTCTCGATGACTACGATATATCACAATTACAACCAATTAAAGCGAATATTATACTTATCAAGCCAACTATTGTAACTATGACTACAGATAGTGAAGATTATGGTCTTTCCAAGGTACAGTTGTTTATGTCTATTATTAGATAGAAATATATCGAATTATTTATTTACAACAATATATTATTTTATTAATCTATATATAAAATACTGTCTTTAGGTGACAACAGGAAAAGTGGAAGTTCACATTGCAGAAGGAGATCATATAACAATTTTACACAACGAAAAAGTTGCAAATATCATTAACGGAGATCCTATAGCCTAATAAATACTTATGAATTACTTTCATAAATCTGTTACATCATTATTATTCTATAATGATTTAATACGTTTATATCAATAATTCATCGAATAAAAAGATAGTTAAAAATATTATTTAGTTATTTCAATAATTAATCATATTATTTATTGTATAATATGTTTGAAAATAATTCCCGCGTCCTCTTCCCTTTCTCCATCCCTCACGTTTTAAAAAGTTTTAAGGTTATAATACGAATATTTTACAAATGAAAGAATTATTTTTTATTATTTTTATATTAAATGGATCTTTCGTGTTGTAGCTTCCTTTAGATGATGTTGTAAAATTAATTATTATAAACTATATATTCCAATAATAAACCTTGATAGATTTATATTAAAATATCTAAAATTTGCAATCGTTAGAATAATGAATCAATAGAGTAAAATAGAATTAAGCCGACAGCAAGAAATCTTATCTCATCAAGAGACATGCACGCGTTTATTATTATATATTCCGTAATAAAGATTTTAATCCTCTGCGTGGACTCCGGAGTCGACAGCAGAGGACAGCATAAACAAACTTTCGGAGAACCACGTAGCTACTATGTAAGCCTTGAACCATTTTTCTCATTCCGCTGAAGGCAAATATTATTTTCAATTAATTTAAATCTCGCTAATGAAATTAGCTATGTTTGATAAATTATTTCTAACTGAATAAAACTCAAATTAATTGCTTTCCCTGGTCAGCATGTAGGTGGGAGATTTGATCGAACTTCTAATCACATAATTAATTTAATAAATGGCGGAATATTTTATGGAACAGAATATAAATACAACTAAATATAATTTACATAATTTCGGGGAAATGACGAATGGTTTTTTTTTTAATGCACGCGATAGAGAACTTTCATTGGACTTATAAACTATTAATATGCCATATGGGACACTGAAATGAATATACGATAATCGAATAAGAAGTAAGAATGGAACGCATCGCCGCGAAATCTACAATTAAAAGCGCTAGGGCCGAAGGTACTCGACCCTTTTCTACTTATCTTGCAATAATCAATGAATAGATGAATCGAAGCGCGCGGCGGCTCATCTTCCCGGGACACTGGTGATTTGACGAATCTGGAAATGCGTATTCACACGCTGGTTCCGTTATGGATGCTTTAACGGCAATCACATCGTTCTGGTATTCACTGAACGAGACTCCTCAGAGCGCTATAGCCTAGATGTTGATGCGCTGCTAGTCCCAGGAAGAGAGAGCGAGTTCTCCGTGTTTAGATTAGATATCGGCTCGTTCGCTGGTAGCGCGACCTCTTACCTTTACTGGAGTGCAGGGGCACGGTCTTAGTTCAGAATTACGCGCGATCGTAATTCAAGGCGCTCTCGCATCGTGGACTGTATCAATAGTCTCAGCGTCTGTTACAAATCTCCCCCTTTTGCCTTGATAGGGACATGGACTGATCCTTGAGAGACAAAATTTCTAAATATTGCGATAAAGTAGTGACCAGAAATCGTAAGAACCCCCGGCGATGCTTAAAAAGTTTTGACGCGACCCGTATCCCAGCGCTATCATTTGTTTACAGGCTGGGTAATTTAACGCTACACTAATTTCAAATTTAAAACCAAAGATCAATCCAATTCAAAACTCTCCATCCGAACATCGAATAGCAAGAATCAAGTTAGCTATTTGATTCGATTTAAACAATGTCATTTCCACCTGTATTATCGCTCGATGGACATCTCATCCTACACTTTAAGTTCTACATCAATTTAAGTTACTATCTACTATTTACACTTTATCTCAACTTTTTATAAAATTACTCTAGATGCGCATCTTAAAACTAACGCCTGGGCTCTAGACCTAAAATATTATCACGATATCAATACCTTCATTCGGGATCTCGTTTACTTGCTGTGTTTAAAACAAAGTTTAATTTTTTCCAAAACATTTCACGTGGAGATTTATACTACACTTAGCCTTGAACGCAAGATTACCCCCTTCTTAATCTAGCCGCTCGCACTTTGTCTTCTTATTCTAATCGCACTATTTACGTAAATCCCAAAACTACATTCTTTAAATCATTTTAATTTAAACTCGTCTTATACTCTATACATAAGGCTCCTTACTTGTCTTATACATAATGCCTTTACATCGACTTCCGTTCGACTTATTCCTTAAAATCATGAGGAAAAGTGGCATGTTCTTTGCTTATTTGTGCCCATCTCTACATTTTTGGGGCTTGAGCAATCTAGGTAATTCAGTTCTTCCTGCCTTGCAATTTCGTTATGATGAGCTTTATAATCAACATTTAATAAATTATTCAATTTGAAAAAAATTTATTTACTCGCCGAGCACCTTAGATAGACCACATTCTCCCCCTCGAGCGCGAGAAAGGGGTCCATGAACATCAACGATGATAGCATCATCAATTTTTCCTAACAATAAAAGCGAATTCTGGTGGACACTCCGTCGCGATCGAAAAGGGGCTCGACGTAATAAAAGCATCATTAAAACTAAAAAATACCAGAGATAGTACCGTTGAAGTCCTTCAAAGGTCCCGCCCAGTGATAAAATAACTGCGTATTCAATATTTTTTTTTTTCTATTTTTTTTTAAGCCTACCCAAGCTCCTTTTATTGGAGCTTATACGGCTGTACTGTTGAACGTATGGTTAGTACTATAGAGTTAAATTATTGCAAGTCATTCTGTTCCTCTGTTTTCGGATACCAACTCGGTATTTATTAACAGAGTGAGTAGACTCAACTGGCCCTACTGTTTTAGATAGAATATGAAGCTGAAACTACCCGCTGACGGATCCGCTGGAGACAACGGCGCATCTAGCGTAAAAGGTTTTACAGCGCCGATTCAATATTTTCAAGTGAAAACGTATTTAGAGATTCCATATGCATAATTATTTGAATGAATCAATATAATAACTTAAATTATTACCGTCTTTCTAATAAAAAACCATTAATTACAGTTAAAAGTATTATAAAATACTGCTAATGTATAACCATCAATTTCAGTATATTCTTGCTCGGCAGCCGAACTTACAGGGTTCTTTTTGAGTTTTTCTTTGTTCATATCAAAGATAAACATCTCATTAACAGAACAGATAAAAATAACTGACCGCGCTTGAATATTTGAGTGAAAAAATGAATTTTTTCAAAAAAACAGCGGGCACTCAGATGAGACGCAGCTTTGAATTTCTTCAGTTTCTTGCTCATCATTTAAAGTTTCAGGCTTCTTTTTCAGCCTTTCTCGGTTTTTATCAGAGGTAGACATCTGATAAATAGTTGAGAAAAAAATATCTGACCGCACTTGAATATTTAAGTGAAAAAATGAATTTTTTCAAAGAAACATCGGGCACTCAGATGAGACGCAGCTTTGTATTTCTTCACTTTCTTGCTCTGCATTTAAAGTTACAGGCTTGTTTTTAAGTTTTTATTGGTTTTTATCAATGGTAGACACCTAATGAGTGGTTGGAAGAAAAATATCTGACCGCGCTTGAATATTTGACTGAAAAAATGAATTTTTTCAAAGAAACTGCGGGCACGTAGATGAGACGCTGCGTTGAATTTCTTCAGTTTCTTGCTCGGCATTTAAAGTTATAGGCTTCATTTTCAGTTCTTCTTGGTTTTTATCAAACGTAGGCACCTAATGTGTGTTTGGGAGATAAATATCTAAACGCGTTTGAATATTTTAGTGAAATAATGAATTTTCTGAAAGAAACTGCGGGCTCGCAGTTGAGACGGAGCTTTGAATTTCTTCAGTTTCTTGCTTAGCATTCAAAGTTACAGGCTCCTTCTTCAGCCTTTCTGGGTTTTTATCAAAAGTAGACATCTGATAAATAGTTGAAAAAAAATTCATGTTTTCACGCAAATATTCAAGCGCGGTCAGATATTTTTTTTCTTCAAATATTTATCAGATGTCTACCTTTGATAAGAACTCAGAAAGGCTCAAAAAGAAGCCTGTAACTTTAAATGCTAAGCAAGAAACTGAAGAAATTCAAAGCAGCGTCTCAACTGCGTGCCCGCAGTTTCTTTGAAAAAATTGATTTTTTCACTCAAATATTCAAGCGCGGTCAGATATTTTTCTCCCAAACTCTCATGAGGTGTCTACCTTTGATAAAAACCAAGAAAAACTCAAAAACAAGCCTGTAACTTTAAATGCAGAGCAAGAAAGTGAAGAAATTCGAAGCTGCGTCTCATCTGAGTGCCCGCTGTTTCTTTAAAAAAATTCATGTTTTCACTAAAATATTAGTGAATACCATTGTTTATAGATATACATACAAGGAAGTCTACAATTAAAACTTACAATTTAAATAATAATAAGAAATTC
>UELX01006541.1:0-10648 GCA_900480035.1 Eupelmus urozonus | reverse complement strand
ATGTGTTGCATTGTGTACACATTATTTGTGTAGTTCTTGATTTTACTACACAATACACAAAATTTTTTACAGTGTAAGCGTTTATCGATTAGTGAAAAATGGCTGTAAATTTATACCACAAATTATAATTTTTAAAAGAGTAATATAATTACGGTTAATAGCATGTAAGAAATTAATATTTTTTCACTCTCTGAAAGAATTCATAAAAGTTGATATCATAGAAAAATAATAAGTTTGCTGACGTAGTTACAAACACGCCCAAATATCAAATAAGTGTAATCTTTAACCGATCGTTTACGAAATCTATTTTTCCTAACTTTCTATAATTGACACGATGCTCAGAATGTTTGATTGTAATGAAACTGATTGCAATAATATGCGAGATAGCTGTTTTATCAGCGGATTATATATGAGTACTGATAAAATTGTTGTATCTACGATCTAAATCGTTCGATCCATATTAGAATTAGGGGCTCGATTATTTACTTAATTGAGTAAAAACCAATAGGAAAAGTGAACTTATCTAATAAGAATGAACTACGTGGGGTATCAATTCAAGGTATTTTCATGCTTTTGTATAAATTAAACTATGATAGTGACTTTACTTCTAAATGAAATCGTCATTTTGTGAGTAAACAAAATAACAGGAATCAGTTTGACTTTATTTGCAATGACTTTATTTGTAATCTTATTATTATAATACTCAATTTTTTAAATATTCATAAAAATTTTGTTTTTATCAACTCAATATTAAGAACTGTTTTATAGTCGGATGATACATTTTTACAATATAATAATATCTACTGAAGTTTAGAAAAATTTATAAATTTGGCCAAATCGTTCTGAATTTATTTTTTAACTATAACTTAATTCCTTATTAAACTTGTAATCTTTTTTAGAGAAACACTATATGAAAAACAGTACTTATAAAATATATTACAATAATTATTTTCATTTATATATTATATATTGAAAAAAAATGTCTTCCTATTTTTCAATGATAATATAATTGTCGGTATATAAACTTTAATTTGATTTTCATTTATATTATTAATTAGAATTCGATATAAAACGGGACATATACTTTATGCATATAAAAAATAATAATCAATAAAAAATTGCATATCCAATGTTAAATTTATTTAATTGTAATTAACATCAAAAATTGCAAAATGTAACTGCTACTATTGGTAAGTATGATTTTTCATTTTATAAATAAAACATCTTCTTTTTTCTAATTGCTATAAAGGTGCAATTATTTCACAATCAAAAGTGGTATCCCGCATCGACGACGATGAAGGTTATCGCAGAATAAACCATCATTTACGCGTCTTGTAAAGTTTAAACTTGGCTTTAAAAAATTCCTTAATCAAGTGAGTTTTTTAATAATATGCAAATACTTCAGACTGTCAAATAATGAATGTAATGATTAAACAAAGAATTACTCTTTTATGAATGCTATGACTTAATGTAAGAGGTAGCATTTTGACACATCAGCTTGTAGCAAGCGGCATCTTGATTTTTAGATAACTTTTCCATTCAGTACATATAAGTAGATGTGTATAAGTATGTATGCACGCGCGCATGAAATAATAAAGTATACCGAACATATATTACTATAAAGTTGATTATTATGCGTGCGTGAAGTATTTTAAAGTGAAGTTAATCAATCTTTGCGGATAATTAATAATGACTTCAGAAAACGGACACTTTTTTAAATTACTGCAAGAATAAATAATATTTTTAAAATTTAATTGAAAGTATATAAAGTAACTATGAAACATAGAGAAATCATTTTTTTTTTAATATTGATACTGGTATATCTATAACGGTTTTAATTATATTTTATAAAACTGAATGCATTAAACTTGTCTTTTCAAATTATTTTTTCGTGTGCTTATAAATACTCATATGAATCAATGCGCTAAGTAACTGATAACAAGAACTTTGCGTTAATCAAAAGATTAATGCACTTAAAACTTTGGCGAAAAAGTCGCTTTAAGTAAACTTAGTTTAAAAATAGAGTTCGCAACACTTACACTGAGCAAATATTTTAGGCACGGATTAATGAGTGCGTAAAACATTTGCTTAGCGCACTAGTTGCTAATGTATAATTTCATTATTATCTGATATAGATGTATGTATATAGTGAACGACTTCAACTATATTTGATTCTATATTTCCTATATACTTAACATGCATAGAAAACGTATAACATACACTTTTTATGGAAAGTATAGTGTCTAATACGGCGTGTGAGACTTTCTCAGATTTGGATGTCGATTCAAAATGGTAATTCAATCATCATCTGCGAATAAAAAAATTAGATTTCTCTGTTTATTATAAATGTATTACATTTTTTTATTTTCTATTTGGACTTGAAGGATTGTTCATATTGTATCTAATGGCATTGCTTTTAAAATTAGCTTTTAAAATTAGAGTATACGTTATACATATAAATTTGAAGAATTATATTTAAAAATCGTATTCTATACTAAATCAGCTTTTCACACAAACAAAAGGTATTATAGTATCTAATTGTATATATAGTACCTGAAAATATTAGAGGAACTGTATTTTGTACATATATTTATTTTGAAGTTTTATAACACAATAATAATTCTAACGAAGAACTATTAAAATTTATAAAAATTTATAAATGTCTAATATATAAACTACTTAGAATCTAAAACCATAATTCTACGTATATATATGCGACTGTACATAAAGTATGATATTTATATTAATTAATGGCTTTTTGCGTATACATTCGCAAAAGTGACCATATATATATAGCACAAAGGGAAGCGCGCACGTCATTTGCCAACAGCTTGCGTTGCGGCCAGACAGGAAAGGAGTCCAACGAAAATATGCGCCTTGTGCATACATGGGATGTACTTAGGCGTGTACGTAAGCGCGCGATTCTGATAATAAGAGAAATATATGTGCGTATCTATATAAATATATACATACAGACACACTCATATATGTATATATGTAGATGTACCAGTTGCGTGCGCACGCGTGACTAGTGTCGGTAATCGCGAGTCCCTATGTGATATTGTATTTTGCTTATATGGGTTTAAGGAGCTCAGTTTTTGTAATACGCTCTTTTTCAATGCGGTTTGTTAAGGCTGCTATTAAAAGACAAAAGAATTACAAGCGCTTATTTTTTGTATTTAAAAAAAGAATGTTTCAAATTCTTTTCCATTTTTAGACATACGTAAAAAAATTAGCATGCATACATTACTTCTTAATGCTTTATATTGTATTCCATATACGTTATGGATTCTTTATGGCAATACATATAATATGGCGCTGACAATTGACATTAAAACTTCTTGCAGACTTTTCTGCTACATATTATTTACTTATTGCTACATCGAAATTCGCATACACATTCAGTTATAATAAAAAGCTTTTAATTATGTTTGGAAACATCAAATTTAAATATTATCTTCACTTATTTCACCGGTAATGAATATTTGATGTTTTTTATAAAAAATAATTTAAAGTAGATTTGTTAATTGTTTTGAACTAACCCAAAGTTTATAATCATCTAAATTGACACTCAATTATTAAGTATTGATGAATCTAAAAAGCTCGATCGAAGTTTTAATTTTCCATAGTATGTTTAAAACTAGTTTTAAAATATTTTTTGCTAAACTATATCAATCTATTCTGATTCAAATCAAAATACTGCATACTTTCATTATATTTCTTCATATATACATAAATTAAATTATAACCAAAAATTTTTATTAAAATTATAAGAGAAGCCATTTTAAAATATCAAAAATATTATTCTGACTATGAGCGGTAATTTTTTATTTCATTGATTACACGAATATTTAAGGAGGTTACTGCAGTAATATGACAAAAAATATTAAAATACTGGTATCATAATTTCTCCGTATATTGTATTGCAATAAATTAAACATAATTATTTAAAAATTATTCGTTAACTAATGAAAATTGCATATTTCCGAATAAAATTTTGATGACGCAAAAGTAGATATTGATGAAAAAATATTTAATAAAATGTGGGCATTTTTATACTGTACACATGATTTTTATTTTCTTCCGAGGTTTATCTATATAAAAAGTAAAAACACCGCATTCAATTTTTTCTGTATTGTTTACAAGTTTGTACGTAAATTAAAGCTTATATTTTTACATACGCATATTATATGAATGATACTGAGTATGTTTTGATTAATATTTTTTCTTTGCCTTTGTTTCTTACGAAAGTATTTTTGTTTCTCATATATAATATGACATAATGTTATTTCATTTATACTACTGAAGCAGTCTCCTTAAAATTAAAATTATTGTTAACAACAATTTTGTATTATTTTAATTTTATAAAGACATCGTGATTGCTTAAACGGTCATTACAGCAAATCTACACATAGTACTCTAATTCAATTTTTACACATAAAACTAAAATGGCATCTCGTAAACTAATTTTTTGTCTAGTAACCGCAGCCTTAGTATGGCGCGCTTGCGTTTTAAAAAAGGGACGAACATGGACTAGCATCGTGCCACTATACCCTGCACATCCTATCCCTTATCTAATCCCTTAGAAAAATCGATAAAGAAAACGAACAGAATCACGTGCTAAATCCCTTAGACTATCGTATTGTCCAAACCTAATTCACCAATGATACCATGACAAAGAGTCACGAGTATTATTTGGTCCGATGCTCTAAAAAATTCAACACAGCACTGAAAATGTTCACGACCAGTTTGAATCTTGTCTATAAAAGTCCACATCATCCAATTGTCACACAGTTACAGTGGTGGGCACTAGTTTCGCATACTCAATGGCCTGGTTGAGTTTCGTTGAAGTCGACGAGCTAACACCGTCGTTATCGCTGAATCTACTAAGAGTGCGTAGTGCGTCATCGTAAACTACACTTTTGCTGAAGTTCGAAAAGAGGAAATCCAGATGGCTGAAGCGCTCGTGCGGTACAGCGCGAGCCTCTGCTTTTGGTAGCCTTGCCTGCAGTGCCATAACATCCTGCAAAAAATTAGCACGGGTTAAACCAAGAATATTAAATGTTTTGGTTGTATAGTTAATACTTTATGAATTTTAATAATATGAACCGAACAAATTCGTTCGCTCAAGTTCGATTATAAATTATCATTTTTCGGTAATTATGTGTGATTTATGGCTGTTTAAAATAAAAACTGTATTATTATAATTTGTTCAAATTATCTTATACATAATTTCTGACAAAGTACCCACATTGTTTTCAATAACTTTTCAATACCGCATTCTTTTGTTTTTGGAAACGTAACTTTTATACATTTTTGAAATTAACTATAAATGTAAGGTTTGTAAAATTTATTGTAATGTATTAGTACATAATGTGCTGCAATACTAATATATGTTACAAGTATTTAGTTAATCTGTCAGATTATTCGTATAAATTGAGACCAAGGAAATTCATCACAGGGTTACAGTGACAAGCATCACACCTGGCATAAAAGCAAGGTGAAGCTGTATGCATATGTAAGTTCGACGGAATGAATGTTTTTTCGAATTTGTACTTATGAACTGTACGAAGATAATTAACAATTTTGATTGAAAAAATGTGGCAATTTTCTACGTGAATGAAACATATAATCATTAAGCACCTACTTACATTAAAATCTTGTACAAAAACATACATTATTCATAAAATGTTAATGTCTATTGTAGTGACCAAAAATTACAATTTTTTCATCAAATCTATAATTTTCAGAAAAAAATGTCATCATATTGTTATTTTTCATGAACAAAATGAAAACAAGATATTTTTTCAGAATAAAAAATTAAGGAAAAAGTATTGTATACTTGTTAATTCACTTTAAAATCATCATAAAATTAAACGAATAAAAGAAACAAATAAAATCCTTATCTTAAATTTTTAGGCAATGAAATATGAAAAGTATAACTAATTTGAGGATACTTTACTTTAAAGGCATTTCGAAAACAAAATGTGATAACTAAAAAAATGTAAAAGATAATTTTTAAAACACTAATTTATTATCTCCACTTAAGGAAACAAAGAAAAGAAATTACAACCCAAAATGTAGAAAAAGAAACAAATTCCATGTAATTAAGTATATAACAGGTTTTTTACCTCTTTTGTCGTATAAGCGTCATTCAATCCATAATAAAGTACGGTTGGAACCGTTATCCTTTCTAGAGGATATTCAGGAGGTGTTACATTTTTGTAGCGGATATAATTTCCATCTGGTCCAAAATCATACTGACGGAATTTACCTGCAAGAATATAGAATTTCTAATAAATTTATAAACAATATCAATTTTGTAAAAAAAATAAGTAATCTAATTTATAATTAGATTTCAAATTAATTATGATAAAATTTTCAAAAAATAAACATTAATAAAAAACAATAGTTCAGTATATCTTAGTTGGTATTGTAGTAAAAGCAATAAATAATTAATGATGCTTTTTACCGCTTATCATGATCTGTCTGTAATGTAAAAGTGTTTCAAGTGATGATCCTTGAGGGTAGTGATTTAATAATTTGGGTATCATCGCCTGCAAATGGAAAGCGCCATTATTAATAAGCATAATTTTCCCATTATTTTTTTACAAATGGTAAGCATCCTTTTTGAGAACAATATACTCACGACATCAATTGCGTCAAACTGACTGGATTTTAACAATCCAGCAATATTCATGATTAACTTTTGGCATAATAATTCGATGTGTGGCGTCTCACAAAACGTTGCGTACAGTCCAACCATCCCTGGGTTACGAGGAAAGATTTCATGAACACCTAAGGTTCGGAATGTTTTCTGAAATTAATAATTATATAAAAAATTGTTTTAATAAAAAATTGTTAGAAACGGATAAAAAACTTAAATTACTTAAAAAAATATATATAAGATTAAATTTGAATAGATAAAATGTTTAATTTGTCTTTGAACAAATATTATGTATCTCAAATCGGTATTACAGTCTATTGCGAATTTGAAACACCTAGTACAAGAGCAAAAGGTTGAACAGCCAATATTTCGACAGGTGCATATTAACTTTGTCATTTAAGTAGAAAGTGTATCTAAGTTTATTTAAATACAGGTCAAAATATGGAATTTTTTTTTCAATTTGTATTTTTTAATCAAGATAATTTAAATTCGAAAAATGCTTTAAAGTATAATGAACATTCGCAATGCGTCGAAAATGCTGGTCAACGAATGATTTTATCGAATCGCTGAGTTTTAATCAAAATATCTTGCATGCATTCTACATCAATCAAAGTTCTTGGTAAAGAGGAACAAAAGGATTATTTTAAAGAAAAAATAGATAGATATTACAAGTTCAATTTTCAGAAATAATTTAATCGGATAATAATCTCTTTTATATAATATAAATGTATCTTATTTTTATAAATAATTTATGTACAATTGTATTAACCAAAATTACACTACAGGAGGGAAATATATCTAAGAACTTTTTAAATTGTGTTAATTCCGTTGTTTTAATCAATCCTGCTTATAGATTTAAAGAATATTCTAAACAATTTTTCTTTCAGTAAGTAAAAACAAAATTTTTATTATTTGCATTCAATTTTACCTTACATTAAATTTAATGTGAATTCAATATAAAAACCATTTAATAGAAAAAAGCATAAGCTTTTCAAACGTCTTCTGCTTCCATTAATCTTTCCCTAGCACAAAAAAACTGTCAGCTCATAAAAGATCATGCAATTGTCAATAATTTTTTGCACCTCGTACCTAGACACTCTAGAACAATCTGTCAACGAGCCTTATTATCTCGCACTAACTTTCACCGCTTAATCGTGCCTTACTCCTTACGCAACTCAAAAACGAAACAAAATCTGCCTATCCAGCTGCGCTAATTTTAATAATTAGATCCTTAACTTCATACCTGAAGCTGCTTGCCGTAGCGCACTGCAATAGTGCTCAAGGGGCCGGGCAGTAGGTGAGTGAAAATGGCTATGGGCGCGAAGGAGAGCATCACGTTGACCTTGGCATTGTATTCCGGCTTCATCGAGAGCAGAACCAGCCCCACGGTCGAGCCCATCGAGTGGCCGATCAGCGCCAGTCTCTCCTGGCCCGTACTCACCAGAATGTGATCGATTACCGAAGCTGTGTCGTACACGCCGGACTCGTGCCAGCTATAAGAAGGAAAACAAGATTCTTAGAGTTTTTTTTTTGAGATTGAAGTCGTTTGGATGTAATTGAGCTGGGTTTTATAAATGAGAGTCGATTAATTATCGAAGCTGATGGATAGTTCTATTTTGATAGACATTTATTTTATTGGAAAGACTTGGGATATAATGAAGGAAATTATAAGACGTGAATGTTCATTTGAGTGTTAGACTGAAAATTTTGAAAAGACCGGCATTTTATTCTGAAAAAAATAAATGTGAAATCTATAAAAATTATAGTTACTAGTTAAACAAGTCTGACAAGAACTGCTATATACTGGGAAGAAATGAAAAGCTATTGGGAACAAAAGTTTCAAAAACTCTAAAGGCGTAATTAAATTTAATGATCGACGAAAATGAAAGCTTTTAAAACGATTCATTCATGTCTCTATTGCAGAGTTAAAAAATGCAATTGATATTTATGACTGCCTCATCATTTGACTTTTACTACTTAATGAATGCAGATACACTTTTCATTGCGATTCATCAACTTTCACTGAATTTTCATAAGCGTTCCTGAAGAAAGTAGAGTACAATTTTCTTAAGTGAAAAAAATGAATAACAATCCTATTTTCTAACAAATATTTGCGAAATTGTTTAATTTGCTTAGCTTAAAACAATGAGTTTAAATAATGTGTTTCTCAAAAAAAGTAAAATGTCGTACGAATTGATCACATTGAATAAAAATGCAATTAACATAAATTTGTTTGATTGCAACAATATATTGTTTATTAAATAAAGAATTATAAGCAGTAATAATATCTTTATCCAAATTAAGCTTACCTGAACCTCCAAAACTTCTCCTCCTTCGGTACCATCTTCTTGTGCCGCTTTGCATAATAATTTCCCCTGGTATTCATCAACCAAACATCGTATCCATTGTCCACCAGCATGAATGCTATAACAATCAGTCAAAAGATGACATCACATTTCGCCGAGAGTGCATCAAAAAGATGAGATTAAAAAAAAAATAAGTAAAAATACCGAGATCATCTTCGGTTCCCCTGAGTACCCAAACGTCAGAGGCGGCAAGAAGACCATGAATAAGGAGAACTACGGGCTTTTTGGGGGAGACGAAAGACTTCGAGCTACCTGGAATCCGATGAACTGTCAAGATGTAGCCGTCATCTGTCGTGATGTCGTGCTCTTCGACGTGATAACCTACGGCTCTTACGAGATCGCTCTGAAAACGAGTTTTCTATTGTTAATATTTAGGATGAAAAATTTTATTGTTGTCTTATGGGAAATTTTTAATGTTTTCAATAAGAAAAGATAGTATACATTGAATTTTGTTAAGTTGTTTGCGCATAGATGAAAACTTACTTTAGAAAAAAAGAAGATAAATTCAAGTTAATTTAAATTTTATCAGATAAGTCCGTACAGTGAGAAATGACATATTTTATTGATCATTAGAACGTAAAATATTATTGAATTATTATTAGTTTCATAATCAATTGCATGTTGCTCAACGATTTCAATAGAAGTTATAATCAAGGAAATTTCTAGGTAAGAAAATATGTGGTTTTGGAATAATACTTATTTCGATTTCTTATTACTTAGAGTTAATAGTGATTTCAAATTTTTTTAAGTTATTGAAAGTTAGTTATTCAAGTATCAATTTAATTTTTTTAAAGCCAGATTTTTAAATTTTTTTAAAGATTTTTTTTTGTATTAAAAGTAAAAAAATAGGTATATATTGATGACTTTTATTATGAAATAGATAAAACAAAAAGATTTGAATAGATAAGATGTTTAATTTGTAAAAAAAATGAAATAGAGTACAGTTAGGCATATTTGTATTTGTATAAAAAATTATGTAACTTAAAGTAATATCACAGTCTATTCCGAATTTAAAACATTAAGTACAAGAGCAAAAGGTGGAATAACCTGCAACATTTCCACATTTTGTATTTTGTATTTACGAAATAAATATAAAATTTCTTTTGGTATTTTATCTAAATACGGGTGAAAATATGGAATTCGCAAAATAACAAACGATTTTATATCAACTATGTGTAAAGTACAAAATTTTAATTGTATGATATTTATGCAATTAATTTTTTGATTATGTACAAAATATTGTTATATCAATTTTTAATACACCACGGATTTCGTCTTACGACTAATAAGAAAATCGTCTTTGTATTCTTATATATTTTATCAGAAAGGATCAGCATTAAGTGTGATTGTAGAAATTGTCTGAAAATATCTGCAGAACCATAATTGTAGGTATTTTGATGCGATTTTATGATTTTATATACGGATTAAAATCACTCTACCATGCTACAGTTTTTTTAAATAGCGAAAACTCACTCTTAAGTACAATAAATATGGAAAAAAATGACTAAAATAAGTACAGGGTGCGTTAATGCGCTGAATCTTAAGGGAGTTCTATCTATATCAGCTTAAATGATCAGAATTGAATAAAACTTCGTAGGTAACAAGTTAATATCAT
>UELX01006540.1:0-10648 GCA_900480035.1 Eupelmus urozonus | reverse complement strand
TGATACAAGACATGAATTTGGGCACTTTCAAAGAAGGTTTCGAAACCTCAAAACCCGGCCCTTTAAAGGTTAAACGATGCACAATTGTGTAGTACAACAAAGTAATAGAAGGTATGCATACATACCTTCTTTTCAAATAAATTACTTTGTTATAGCTTTTTTACGCGATGATCCCATTCTATGCGGAATCGAATTACTTGATGTTTAACTGATTAGTCGTCTAAACGACTAAACAGGAAATAAATAAAGTGATTAAATCCTTTCTTTTAGAGATAGAATTAACTAGATTTAATTGAATTATCTATTTATCTTTGAAATGTCTATTGATGATCAACAGCAGTCAGGGAACAGTACAATAAGTACTCATTATTGCGAAATTGTTCGCTCATTATAGGACATGCACATTGAAAGGCTGACTACAGCAAATACAAAATGCAGCCACACTTGCATTCTGCTGGATATCCCTATCCTATTATACCTACTGCTGTACTAAAATGTTTAATCATCTTTAATTTGCTGTTTTAATTTTAATTCAAATTTTGCATTTTTATAAACTTTTACTTTTTAATTTTTATAGCCTTTCATAAAACACAACACATCTCAATAATTTAATTTAACTATCGTAGAAATAATAAAGTAGTCAATTAACCGTTTACCCAAGCATAATAGCAAACCTTTTATTATCACCAAACATCAAACTACTTACTATCAAGCCTCTAACCCGCTCCACTGCAAACTGCCCCTCAATTAAAAAATTACAAATTAAACGAATTAATCCTGAAAAACTTTTTTACCTCCTCCATTCCCTCAACTCTCTCGCTCTCTTTTATCTCTATCCAACCCCGTCTCTCTCTCTCTCTCTCTCCCTCCCGGCCGCTCTATCGTTCTCTCTTTCGTTTTGATGATCGCGATTTGTATTTCCCTCCTCCTCCCACTGCGTGCGCGCCATCGCTGCCTGCTCGCTCTGCCGTGCAGCCGTAATTACAAGCATTCATTTCACACTAAAAGCCAGTCCAGACTCTCTCTCTCTCTCTCCCTCTTGCGGCTGGAGGGGTGAGAGTACCGCAGCGAGGGAGAGTAGTAGTTGGCCAAACGAGCGCGCGCGCAGCCTCGTTCGAGTCCAATCACGCGTGCGTGAATGACCGGGCTCTGAAAACGATTTTATTTTCGCTGCCGCGCAAAAATGGCGAAAATATCAATGTTGTCGGATTACTTTTTTTGCTCTCTAGCTCCCGCTTTTTTTTCTTTTAGAACGCGCGCGAATCGAATAAATTTTTGCCCTTCCTATCGCGTTGTTCGGTCCTCCGGCCGCGCGGCCTGGCAGTTAGAGGAAGTCCGCAAGTGCGCGCATGCTGTGTAATGGCCGGCGAAGAAAAATTGGCGCGTTCTTTTAAAGCGCGCTCGGCTGGAAAAGCCTCGCGGCTATTGACTGGAAGTGCATTTTGAAATAATTAATCGTATCGAATGTTTTCAAGATTGTTTTTTTGTATTCTATTTTAGAAAGGAAACGTTTTACTTGCATCATATATATTTTTTGAAATATTTCTATATTTAAGAAAATAGCTAGATATTTATTTTTAACGTTACTGTATTTTACAATAATGTAACATTATATTAAACTACCCTATCGGCATTCATCAACATTAACAAAAAAACCTCAAAAATTAGTCACCCATAAAGAAACCAGTAAAGAACGTCCAATTTCCATCCCGTCTCATGGCTCAATCCTTTTAGCCCTCGCTCGCTTCCTCCACGACTCAATCAATGGAGTTTGTAAGCGCGCGCCAGCGCAAACTGCGTGGACTACGAATTTCCCAGGTATAAGAGGCCATATACCTTCGCAGGCTGAATGAGAGAGTTTTGCGACTACGTCGTCTTCAATCTGCATGCGCGCATATAGGCGAAATCCCCATTGGCCGATCAATTTATCTCCGTTTCTTCCGCACTATATCCCCGAGGCTGCCGCGCGGCGCCCTCGGCTTTTATCTAGCCATCTAGCCTCGTTCGACCTATGAAAATATAGAGAGCTAGTGGCCGCCGGCTTCCGCGGAACGAAAGGTAAAGAATGAGCCAATCTCGCGTATGATCGAACATTTCGATTCGGCTCCGGGAAGACATCGTGTCTCTTCCGGGCCGAGCGCATAAGCGAGAGGGAGATGGAGGAAAGGAAAGTTTTATGTACATAGGAGGAGAATGGAAAGGTGACTTTGGAGAGGGGATGGTAAAAGGGCGTTAGAAGTGATTTTTCTGGAGAAAAATGCAGCCTGAAATTTTTATGAGGCAGTGTTGCGCGAGTCGGTCGAGCGAGAGGCTGCAACTTTGGAATTACGGGCTTTATGAAATGGATGAATTGGATGGCTATTTGAAATGCGTAAATCATTGGACGATGAGAAGGCTAGGAAAAATTGGAAGAAGAGAGACACAAGAACTGATTTTAGTTTAAAGAAAAAGCGAAAATTCGATGCTTTAATTAAAAAAAATATATTTTTAATGGGAATTAAATTACTGTAGTAATAATTTACAATAATTCTGTGGATGAAATACATGACTTGTTTGTTAGAATTATTTAATGTAATTTAGTTTGTTCTAAGAGAAAAGTTACTAAACCTAATCTTCTTAGAAGCCATGATTTGCCATGAGGCATTTTTACTCTCAACTTTCTCTCTGAATAAGAAGATTAAAATTTTTGTTTGAAATTTGAATTCTCAAGCCCCAAATAATTAACCCGTGTGCTAATTCTTTCAAAACTACCAACTTTTGATATCCAGCATCATTCAATATTAAACCAAGCCCATTGCAACTTTTACAAATCAACAAAACTTTAGGCGCAGAAGCCATAGAAAGCAAGCGATGCGCAGAGACGAGCCGGAAGCTTTTTCAAAGCCGGTGCTCGACTCTCCCCGCGCCGGAATATTCCGAGTGCCGAGGGCCAATCAGAGCTAGCCCCGGCTGTCTCTCTTCCGCTCGCTCTCGAGAATATAAATGCCCTCGATTTCGTCTATATAATCATGGGAGTGTGAAATTAACCAGCCAATCCCGCGCGCCAGTCGACCGCAAAACTTGGGGTCACCGTCCGCCCGAGTGCTGCATCCAGCCCCCGCAGTTCGGTTTGCAAGCTCTGCAAATTTTTGCGGCGAGCTTGCAGCATCCCACCGGATTCCCGAAAGCTGGTGACCAGGAGCGAATGTTGGTTCGTGGCAATTTTTTTGCTGCTATCGAGTATCGTTACAATATTGTGGTAATATTGAAGAGATATTGTTACAATATTGAAGAGATATTATTACAATATGACAAGATATTGCTACAATATTGAAGAGATATTATTCCAATATTGACAAGATATTGTTACGATATTGAAGAGATCTTATTCCAATATTGACAAGATATTGTTACAATATTAAATAGATATTCTAACCTTTACTAAAACGGAAAAGTTACTTTTATCATCGTACTATTTTTAAATTATAAAATATTATCTATTTGAACAGTACTACTAAAATGTAATAACACCCTTAAAAAAGACAGAGCAACGAGCGTACATTATAAGAGCGCGCGTGTGCCTGTACAAACCTTTATTTAATCACCCCGTACTATTCAATTCCAGCCATGTACGATACAATGTAGTCCCGCGCCTGTTGATAAACGTTTTTACATTTCAAACGCACGATCACGCTCTGGCCCCGAATATTTCCAGCGAAATACGCACTTTTGCACGTGCGCGCGAGGATAAAACGGCAACACACCGGAAACAGGAGGCAGAGAAAAAAAAGAGGGTCGCGAGCTCTGACACACGCACTTTTTGCGCTGTATCGTCCGATTTCAGCGCAAATTACAATCCATTCTCAGGACTACAGTCTCTTTTATCTCCGCTTTTTTTTGCCGGTGCCGATCACGTTTCAATCCTACGAAATTACGGTCGACGAGATCCTAATTCGCCCCGGATCGTTCATAAACTCCGGCGGGGACAAAAGGATCGAGAATCGCGGGTGGAAAAGGAGAGGAGGGGGGAGAAAGAAAAGCGCAGAGATCGGCAGAGTCATGAGCGGAATTAAAACCGCGATTCCTAATTAAGGCGTTTGTCTTCTAATTGAATCCATAATCTGCGCGCAATGGCTTTCCGATAAGCGCGATAAGCGTATTACGCTTTTGCGTTTTACAACCGCGATATCGTTTATGTTTATTATATTATGAGCGCGCACAAAGCAGGATAATCGTTGGAGAATCAACGGTTATTAGGTTTCTTTCGGGATTAAGCTTAATGAATGAATAAAATCAGGTGATTTCGTGCGTAAGTTTTGCGGATTTTTAAATTACCGTTTGAAAATGTAGATTTTTAATATAAATAAAAAAATTTAAACTTACTACTCCGTTATTATACGTAATAAAAAATGTACTCTAACACTCGTATTTTTATACAATCGGCATTTATCCCTCTGTACTATACGAAAAAATAAACCAAAACATGTTTTTCTGCAATAAAAGCGTATAATCTTCAAAAGAATCGCAATAAACAGCGAATCTAATTCTAAAATGGCCAAGTAGCGACATAAACCCACTAAACGCACTCCTAATTTCATAGAGCCACAGCCGCCATTACGACGCTGCTTCCCTCGCCAAGAAAAAGTCTGGAGCTTGTACACGCAAGCTCGCTCCGACGATGCAGTTACGCCGCGGCAACTAGCTTCCCGCCTGCTCGTTCTCCGTAAGTGTAATGGCGTCACGGAAATATTACCGCTTTGCGGTGCGAGCACACACACACACACACACATACACACACATACGCATACGTACACATAGAAGAGAAGCGAGAGCCGATAAAACCAGCGCACGCGGTTTTATTTACGACGATGACGCGCAATCTGCCGCTGGCTGCGGGTGGAGGAACGGCTTTGCGGATCGTCGGCTTCGAAATCTCATTGCGAATAAGTGCAGGGAAATTTATTTTGCGGAGCTTATTATTCGAATTGGTAGTGCGTTGGGACTGGTAGGCTTTGGGTGCGTTTGGATATTCTTTTTAGAGAGAATTAAACTGATGATGGCTGATTGTTAATGAATTTTAGTTAGAATAATTTTTATTCTGGCTTCTTAATTACGAATGCAATTTGAAAACAGTTTTTTCCTTTTAGAGTACTTTTTATCATTTTAATAATTGGCTGGAAAGAGTGAAATTTATTTAAATTTTAATAGAAAGTAAAAAATGCATTTTATTTCAACATTTTTTCCAAAGTTATAAATTCAAACCACCCAAATATCGCGTTCAGATCACCTTCACGTCAATCAAACAAAACTCGATCTGTCGCTATCGACTAAAAATCAAACTCTCCATACTCTCCCCACACTTCAAAAAAACGTCCAAGTCGCGAAGTTAGTTCAAACGCTCGAGCGTCCGAGGAAGAGAACCATTTCATCACTTCACCCTACAAGCGGCGCAACCGCGAAGAAAACTCGCCGAGAAAACCGACGAAAGATTTTTCGCCGTAAGGGTCCTCTTCTTTTGCGAAAATCTCCGAGCCAGCCGAGCGAAAAAGAGCAGAAGAAGCGCGAGCCTCGGCTAATATTAATAAGTAGAAGGAAAAGTTGGTTTGATCAGTAAAACCTTCCGCGCTTGAGGGACTATAAGAGCCGGGGCGCAGTGAGTTAGAGCGAGATAGAGAGCTAGAGCCGACCACATCACAGAGCCGAAGCTATTAGCATAATTACAATACTTTCCGTCTGGGCTATCCAACTTTCTGCTTATTTTAAGCCCCCCCTCCACCCGCAGCGAGCGCGCGCATACACTTCAACCATTGGCCGCTCGCTGCGTTTCTGATATTCGTGATGGCATTGCGGACGAATCCATTACGCTGATGCGGCATTAAAGAGCGGCCAAATCGCCAGGATGAAGGAATACGGATGGCTGTCTATCGCGCGCAACCGTTCGTGGGATCATAAAGTTCGGGGCGGAGCGATGTGAAGTGCATGCGTGGCCGATGGAGCTTTGAGCTTGCCGGGGCTATGAGTATGTTATTGTTTGATAATTTCGTGAGTAATTAAATTATGCTGTATAAGGTTGTGGTACTTCATTTTAACTTTAGAATTCCGTTTAATAATAAAATATTTAGACGGCGATTCTTCATGCAGAGCTACCACTTAAATATTTTAGTGACACTTAAATGTCTACTGACCTATTTTTCAACAAAATTTAAGAAAAGTATCTGTAAATTCGAAACCAATAAAGCGTCGTCAACGAGCCACTCTTCCACCATTCCAGAATCATGAGCATCCAGGACTGCAGTAGCTACTACCGAGCTCGCTACCGGTGGGAACGCCTCGGAAAATCACAATAAATCCTCGAAACCTCGAACTTAAAAGCATTATGTAAATGGGTTTGCCAAGTACGCGCCGAAGCAGCCAGCTCCAACTATACGCGTCTGAGCAAGAGAGAGAGAGAGAGAGAGAGAGAGAGAGAGAGAGAGAGAGAGAGAGAGAGAGGAAGTGAAAACGAGGGAAATTGCGCACCAGGCTCGATCGATGTACACCCTGCTACTGCTCTGCGCGCGGAGGCCGATTAATTGAGATTTACCACTGGCACACGTAGCTCTAGTCGCTCCCTATTACACATGATGAAGTACCGTTTTCGGGGCCGCGCGCACGAAAGATGGAAGACGCGAGGGTGCCAAGCTGATTCAGCTACGTTCAGCCGAGCGAGACAACCCTCCGCTGTTTACGCTCTCGGATAAATCCGATCCCGAGGAGCCGCGAAGGAGCCGGAGCCTGGGAATTTTAGCGGATGGAAGCAGGATTTCCGCTTTCGGGGGAGAATGCAGGTGACCCGGGGACGCGGCAGAAGGGCCGATTGCTCGTGAGAGAGAGCAGTCGTGGGGAGAAAGTGCTGGTCTGGAAGAAATTAGAATTCTTTTGGGTTTTTCAAGAGGAAGGGGTGAGGCCCAGTGTTTGGTCAGACGCCGAGGGCTTGATTATTTTTGGGGAAAGCTGGGATTTTTGATGAAGGGGATGGGGGTGTAGATTGAGGTAGGAAGGAGACTATGAAATTTTCTTTCTTGGAATTTTTCTCTTATAATATTGTAACGTTAATAATTTGAGTTGAAATTTAAAAAATTTATGCAAATGTCTACTGGAGAAGAGAGGCGAGGTTATTACTTTTTACTCTTCTCTATATTCGTACTTTTCAATTTACACGTGTTATGCTATGTCAAAATATGTACATTTCAATAAACTTTAGAAAGGAAATATGTAAATTAAAGTATTGTATTTGTTGTTATTGGATAAAAAGATATAGAATGTAGGTTTTCGTAGCTTAACTTCATAGAAAACATGATCAGATATTATCAGATATTATTGAAACTGACGAAAAGCAAATTACGATCAAATGTAAATAAGATATTTTTTCAAACTTTTTTTCTGCGTGACGAAACAAACATTTTATTTTTTTCTATTACATTTTATTTTATTTTCTTTATATTTGTTTATTCACCTTTCTCAGTTTTACTAGTAACATATTCAAAAGTTACTCAATAATTCTAAACCAACCCAAATAAAAAACAAGCTTTTGCCAAATATCACCGAATAAAATCCTCCTTTTCAAAAAACCGTCATCTTCATCAACTAGTTGACCGCTTTTTCATACACGCCAGGTCAAAACAAATGAAACGCGCAAAAACATTCGACTAAAAAAAAGGAAAAAAAAAGGAAAAAAAAAGAAAAAAGAGAAAAAATGCGACCGAGTTACAAAAAGTGCGAAAGATAAAAAGAGTAGCGCATAAAGCGCGCAGATATACAGAGTCGCACGCGCGCGCGACGCGCGGGCGAGTAACCCGCCAGCAGAGAAAGATAGCCTCGGCCGGCGCGGCGCTCGCAAAATAGAGAAATCGCAGGGCGTGCGGTATACAGAGCTGCGCGTTGTCGCTTGTAACGAAGTGGATTAGCCCGAGTGACAGAGGGTCGTAATTCCCTGGGCAAATGACGTCGATCGTATAACGAACACCATCGACTTCCGTGTCCCAATAGATCTCGTTCGTCCGTGTGTAAGCTCGTGCGCCGGCTCGTCCCTGGACTCTACCAATTCATTTATCATGCTCGTCGGAAGAGAGAGAGAGAGAGAGTCACAATTACGCCGAAAAAAAGGTGAACGAGAGAAGGAGAGAGTTCAAAGGAAGAGAAGCGTTCGAGTTGGGTGAAACAACGCGATGTGTCTCGGGCGTCAGGGAATCGAGTGATTGGTAAAAAGTAGAGGAAGATGTCAAGGCGCTTTGGGAATTTAGAGTGGTAAAAGATGTGCGTTATTGACGAATTTTTTAGGCCGTCGACCGTCTATTGATGTTGTTGTTTTAGTGTTTTTACAATTTATAAAATCTAAATTAATAAAATGAAAAAATAATTTTTTTTAATTACTGAAATATAACTTTGTGCTACTATTCTTCTTTAATCCACCGCTTTATACATATAGTTATGTTATTAAACATCACCATTTTATGTTGAATATTGACATTCCTTAATAGGTTTTTACCCTCACCCAAAATTATAAGTAAAAAATTTACACTTCTGTTACACTTTTTTTACAGTGTACTATACACAATTTTACAAATAAAATTCCAATAAAAAGCATCTACATCCATAAACTATCTTATTTCAAAATATCATTACGAGTACCACCCCGTGTTTCTCTAATCCATAAATTACCATCACAGCCCGCGACAGCCACTTAATCGAAAATTAATCGGATGTTTAACTACCATCGCCAGCCGAGAGCGCGCGCAACCAACTAAAAAAAAACCCCTTCCTTGCACACAGCCTCGCCGGCAGATCTGATCTTGGGGAGCAACGAGTGGTCAGAAATGATTACCGGTGATTTAAGAGGCTTTTCCCAGCGCCAGCCATTTAACCCGCTCGGACGCCTTGTCCGCGCTTTCTCGCTTGCCTACCGCTTTATCTACGAACTGCAGCGACCGTCTGGACTCTCGGCCGGTGCAGCCGCACAATAATCGTCTTCCACTGCGCCGATAATGCGCACTTTACAATTACTCGGGCGCACGCGCAAGCCTTTTTGTTTCCCCCCGCCCGGAGGCGGGAGAATAAATCTGAGAGGGCGCGTGGGAGCAAGAAATTGAAATCCGATTTGCGAGGGCTTTTTTTGTTTGTTTTGATGAGGCTTGCGGTGAACATTTTTTGGTATTTTTCTGAGTGTTGTAGCTTTGATATGTGTGTGCATAAGAGTTATTGTAAACGTGGTGATACGGTTTTATGTTGAAAGTTTGGCATATGGTAAAATAGACAATGTTTTATTCCGTTATTTATAAGCTATTATTTTTAATGTGAAGTCAAAAATAGATTTTCAGTATTGGCAATCATTTCTATTATCTAAATAAAATTTGTTATCTTATTGAAAATAAAATTTTACTATCTTAATAAAAAATACGTAAAATATTCTGTAACAGTTAAGATGCGAATCCGAGTTGAATTTTACACCTTAACTTTTAGACAATAACTTATAAAGATGAAGGAAATAGGTGTAATGTTCATTGAAGATGTATGATCGTTTGCGATAAATCACATCGTTCAGAAATTAATCGTGTGTATTTATTAAGATAAAGAACATAAATGAGTTTAACTACTTTTTAAACAAAATTAATGTTTCTACAACACATGAGTCGCATAATTTTATGTTGGTCAGTAAATTACGTCAATATTAAAAGAATAACTCTTTAAACACTTTGCCAAATGCCAATAAAGAATAATAGTAGGTGGAAAGTCAATAGCTATAAATTATGCAAACGATTGCATCACGAGCAATTAGCTAATAAATGCAAACTCAAGCGAGCGTTTAAATTTATTGCTCAACGAGTAAATATTTCAAGCATAATCTTTTTTGTTAACTTGCAAATTGTATTTTATTTTAACCGCAGTTCTGCGTGTAATTAATATTTTTTTTATCACTGTAATCACATTTTGTTAATTAAATTAAATACAAAACTGTTGTCTAAAACAGTACGTAATTAATTAAAGTGCTAATGCAAAAAGTATCTTTGCAATTCTTAGATTTGTAAACTGTTAAAATTATTAAACCACAAATCTTTAAGACAATCTCACACTTGTAAAATTACATCCTAACGAATTGACATGGTGCTTCCGACATCTTTCTCTCACTCTCTCTCTCTCTCTCCCTCTCTCTCTCGCACGACAGGATCTTCGTTTTCTCACAAGTCAAGGTTAACCGAGCGTCTACAGGTTGATTGGCCGCAAGTGTAGCTCGGTTGGGGTCAGTACGGCGACGCCTTCTACGACGCTGTCACTCCTCCTCGGCGCTATGTGCAGTCCTTCGATCCGTCTCTGTCGCGCCAAGTGCCGGTGAAGCATCGACACGGTAACGGCCTAGTAACTGCATCGTAAGCCGTCTAACCGAGTGGCGCACGCCCCCCCCCCTCCAGCTACATGCACAACGACACACACCCACACACGCGCACACAGTGTACGAGAGAAGAGAGGGATCGGTCAGCTTTGATGGTCTCTTCATCAAGGATCACACGCCTAAATCCTCCTCTGGGCCGTTAGAGTGGCTCCTATCTCTCTCTCTCTCTCTCTCTCTCTCTCTCTCTCTCTCTCACTCTCTCTCTCTCTCTCTCTCACTCACTCACTCTCTGAAGCTGTATAG
>UELX01006539.1:0-10649 GCA_900480035.1 Eupelmus urozonus | reverse complement strand
TATCTCCAATATATTGCCCATGTTGATGAAAATAATTATTGCTTGTCAAAAGCAATACATTGCCAATATATTGCCCAACCTTGGTTTTGATGATGAATCTGGTGTATGTGGCAGAGTGATTATGATGGGAGTGAGGTGGATCATCTTGAGATTGGCAGCTTTTAGCGAGATTGCATTGATTTGTTTATAATTAAAAAAATTAATTTTTGAAAAATTTATATTATCCCAAATTAAAAATTAATATATTTATTTTTTATTGCATTAAATTCATGAAAATATTATATATACACCTAACCATAAAACTTGTTAATTTTTGGTTTTAGTTATAGCAAACACCTAGAATAATAAACACAGCATGTTTTACGAGCGCCGCGAGAAATTAAAGTTAAAGTTTTTATTACCCGGCTTATCAACGCGCCCGATGTTTTCTTGTCTTCATTTGAGCTCAAGGCATCGATGCTAACTCTTATTTTTAAACCCTCCGCAATATCCCACCCAAGTATTTTGACTCGTCGAGGATAAAAAAGAAATCAAAATACAAAGACAATAATTTACGGTAGAACACCTCGGCGCTGCAGAGCCGAATAAATAAACAGATCCTTTCGGGGCCGGCTCGCGGGCGCGCTTCAATATAAAGTTTATAAGCACCCGGGAGGAGCATGAATAACGACTCGCGGCCAATCATTTCGAAACGCATTAGAGAGCTCGCCTCGTACACACCAATACCCTCACACACACACAGAACTCTCATTCCCAAAGCCATCCCGCTATACACACGAGCGGCGCTCGCCTCCCGTAATTTTCGATTTCTGTTTTATCTATTTTCTACCTCCGCCGGCCGGCGAGTGAGCGCGCGCGCACACACAAACGAAAAGCGGCTGCGCGCGCGGCCACCCGGGAAGGCCAACAAAGTTTCGTGCCTCTCTTTCTCTCTCTCTCTCTCTCACGGCTTCGGCTGCTCAACAATTTATGGGTGGCGCTTCTCTCTCTCTCTCTCTCTCACTCGCGCCGCGCGCACAAAGAGAGGTGTTATTTCGTCCACGGGCCCGTTGGGACACGACGACGACGACGACGTGCTATCTCCTCTACACTCTCGCTCTCGCTCGTTCCTTCCGTGGAACGGCCTGCCACGAGATTTACGTAGAGAGCCTCGAAACAGGCTTTCGATATCTTTTTTTCTTCTTCGTGTGTGCGCTCCGACGCTCTCTTTCTCGCTTGTTGTTCTACGCGCCGGAGAGAACAGAGAGAGGTGAGGTGGGAAGGAAAACAGTTAGGGAGTTGGACAAATATGGGGAAAAACGAGGTGAAAAATGATAAAGGGGGATTTGATTTAATTCTGTTTGCTCGGCGGGCTCGCCGGGATTGGGCGCAGAGAATTTCAGAGAGGGCTCGACAATCGATCGTATAAAAGCAAGTGGATTTCGGGTTGACTTTGAGTGGTAAGATAAACTTTCGAGCTGCGCGCGCAGGGATTTTTGAAAAGACGATTTTCGAGTTTAAGTGCTTTCGCAGCACGCCGCTTGTTTATCCACTGAATTTTGGAGATTTAACAATGTTATTGCGAATTTGAGTTTTCTTTATGAATATGTTAGAGTTTGTGCCATCACGTTTGGCATATAGGCTGATGAAAATGTTAATACATACTTGAATAAAAATTAATGTAGAATACCTACCTATGTGAATCAGTTTAATCACTGAATAAAGGCATCTATAGAATTTATAAAAATATGAAACTATATACATATACGCAGTCTTGATGGGCAAATAAAAGTAAAAGCCACGAGCGTAATTATTTTTATTACTCCGTTCATCAACCAAAAATACGATCATCACCCCGAAAAAGCGAGTCCCGCAAAAAAGAACGAAATCAAGTCTGAAATTACGGAAAAATGTAGAGCCGAAAAAAAGGCCGACGAGGAGGGAGCCGCGAAAAAACGCAAAAGGAATTTCGAGAGGCGGATTGAAGCCAAATGAAAGAGACCGGGAATCGCGCCGAGGAAAAAAAAAGGAACGAGGAGAGATAAGACGAGCAAAAAAAGAGCGAAAATTCGGCGCTGAGCGGCGAGGAGAGCGAGTCAAAAGCGAAGCCGATTCGTTAAGGCGCAGGGGCAGCCCGGCCTCATTAAACCAAAAAGCCCCGCGCGATTCTCGAGGCTTCTGCGAGGAATAAGAAATTTCGGGCGGAGACGGCGGCTCCTTCGCTCTCCTCGAGGATGTACCTGCCGGGGCCCGCGCGAAATGAGGTAACGAGGTGCCGAGTGGCAAAGAGAGGATCGGAAAAACGGTTAGCTATCGGTTTTAGGTTCTTGCTTGAGACAATTGCCATTTGTAGTATAAAGTTGAAGAATGAATAGAATAGAATGGAATGATTTTTATAGGACTCTTATTGCTGGAATAAATATTGTAAAAATTATCTGAATGAATAATATACTACCAAGAATGCATCGAGAAAAATTAAAAATATATAGTATAGATTATTTTAATTAAGAAAAGGTTAGAAAAAATATTATAAAATAAAAAGTAATATTTTAGCCAACTTCGAAGTTATAACTAAAATTGCTGAAAAATGTTTTATTTTCAGGTTATAGCAGAAGTGATAAAATGAATTTTAGAAAACGGACTTGATTACGTCTTGATAATACATATATGTACCAAATAATGTAAGTGGCTGTACTTATTTAGCAGTAGTACAATATAAATATAGATTATACTTTCCACGCCAAAGAATTAATCAACAAACTGAATTAAACTTTGAATTTTTTGCACAAAACATTCTTTTGCGATTTCTTATTTAAAGCCCGAGGTATTATACGTATTACAAAAGAGAAATTCACTCGATTGCTGGAATAAAAATAAAACTTTCAAAAGCAATTTGTCATTTCGCATAACATTCTCCATAAAATATTCTCGTAAGAGCGAAAAAATTCATATTTATGAAAAACTAGGTGAGGAAATAAATTCTCTTAACGCCGAGGCGTCGCGTTTAATGCCAGCGCAGCCAGTCAGAGGGAATTTCCTGATCCGGAAGGAAAAATCCTGTCCCCCGCTGAGCCGCGAAGCGCGCGCCGTCGAAAGCCGCTCTCCGGAAAGAAAAAACACACAGAGAAAGAGAGAGAGAGAGAGAAAAAGAGACAGAGAGAGGGCTCATAGAGAAAGAAAGGAGAGCGGGGCTGAAAGCGCGCGCGGGGATTCGAGAAAAAGGGAGAACCAATTCCCCTTTGTGCTCTTAAAAGCAGTTTACCCATTTTGCAAGGGAAAAGCGCGCGAGGAATGCACTACTCGCGCGCACTTCGTCTTTCCTTCTCTTCGCTTTTTGCTCTCTTGCGCTCTTACTTTCTGACTCTCTCTCTCTCTCTCTCTCTCTCTCTCGTACATACCTTTTTGGCTCTTGCAACGCCCTTTTTCCCGAATTCGCGCGCGAGCCGCCTCGAGGGAGTGGGAATAACGGAGGCGCGCACGGAAGTTATGAAAGCCGTGTGTATACGTATAGCTTAACGATAAAATGAATTTTGAGCGGGGCATTAGGTTGTATTAAGGCGGCGAGAGCAGAGAGAGAGAGATAGAGGGCCAATCGTAATACTGGAAGGCTGTAAATATCGCGTTTACGGTAGGCGATAGTACATACGTGTCGGTATACAAGGCAGAGGAATGAAAGTCACTCGTAAATTTTATCGGTGCTGACTGTCCTCTGACGGTTTTAGGTCGCTGATGGTTTGATGCTGATGCTTTTTCGTATAAACGTAAATTATGCGAAAATGGGATTCTTACCTGAAACAAACAAGAAATCGAATATTTAGTAGTAAAAATAATCAATAAAATAAAGTAAGATATTTTGTGATAAATTATCAATAATGTTAATTTTGATCGTTCAAATGAACCAAATCATTCCCATCGGCAATCATATTTTTTAATAGAACCGCACAATGACAATATTTACTCTTATAATTGTAATACCCAATACAATCCCTTATCAGTCTCATGAAAAAAATATATCTCGTCGGACCTGCATCGACGTGCTTGCGATGCCATCTTGCGCAGAGGAGCGCGCACGTCGTTTTGACAATCGCAATTATCCCGGAGGCCGCGCGTCTTAGACGCAGCACACGCAGCAGCAGCGTCCCTCGGCTGCTTTGCATTCCTTGACGTCGTCGTTCACGTCAACGTCGCGCGCGCGCGCGACTGACAGTCTGCGCGACTAGCACCCCCGCGAGGTGCATTGTCTTGGCGCTTGCAATCTCGATGCGCCGTGCCGGTGAATTGAATTTCCGAACGGAAGAGCGCGTACTAGGGAAGGGTTTTCTCGAGCAGAGGGAAAGTGCGAAAGACGTGAGCGACGGTAAGAGACAGGGGGTGTTAGTTGCTGACGTTACAGGTGAAGAGTTGTGATGAATCAGAAGTTGCTGAAGTTGGGAGGTGTGAGTTAATGGTTTTGCATTATGAAAATAGTGTTGTGAAAGTAATTAATTGACTAAACTGTTTATGAAAGTTATTTTTCTTATTTAGATGAAGTTAAAGCTTAGATTAGTTTCACTAATTAAGTATTAAGTGAATAATTTATGATGTAAGGTAAAATATAGCAATTGATTGAATCAAGTGAAGAACTTGAGAAGAAAAGACGATTTATTGAAAAAGAAAGCAGGTGTGTCGTCCTGCTAGATGGTAAAGTTCGACTTCATGAGTTGCGCGCGTGACTCGGGAAACTATTTTATAGTTGATCTTGGAAGTTCTCCCAAATGTGACATATTCATCAGACTTATGGCCACATCAATTTACAATTTTCTTTTATGATTGGATCTATCTGTTATCTAAAAGATAGCTCAAGCAATAATTATCTAAGGGAATTATTAACCTTATTTCTGCGATACAAATAATTTCTACTATTACTGTGGAGTATTTTGAATGTGACTTGTATAAGGGCTTAAATCAGTTGCCTCTAATACTTTAAACTGGATTTTCAAATAACTCTCTGTTTCTTGACCAAATTATAAAGATATAAGTCAAACCAAGTTTCTATGCCAATAATGCCTTTATCTTACATTTTGGGTCTAAGAATCATTATGCTAAGATTACACGAAATCTGTTTCCCGAATGTGGGATTCCTCCCTTATAAGTCTGTAATGTTGAAATTTTATAAGAGTTGACCCTATTTTTGATAAAAAGAAGACTAGTTTTGACAATAGACATCGCTTACTCGTGCATAATCCTCAAATAAGACTTTAATGTTGTTAATAATGTTTTACATGTAAAAACATCAGTTAAGAGACTCCGTTACATAGGTGTTTGTATGTTTATAACTACATGGTAGTGTAATCATTTGGGTTAAGTAGCTTTAAGCGTGGCTGTAACTTGGATAAATAGTCGCACAGACCTGAGTACGGGAACACCAACAGAAGGACTTTTACAACAACGTTCTCATGCAAGAAGGGTAACCTGGAAAAGTTTCACGAAATTTGTCCAATAACCCTATAACGTTTGCTCTTAACGTGGTTCTTTTATTTTTTACGGTTTTCCTCTCGTTATAGATCACTTAGCTACCTGGGCACATGCGGGAACAATTTAAGGGATGGATAAAAATATTGGAAAAAATAACATGAACAACAACTTTGCAGGGTTTGTAATTCGAAATTTCTGTGGTATACTGGATATGGAAAAAATATTCCCATAAGTTAAATATACCCCATAAAAACCTAGTAGCGTTGTTAGGGTTGAAATGGTAAACACAAACAAATTTTGTATACATTTTGTCAGTGAGAGAATAGTACTATTGCAACTAACATCGATTTTCCAAATTTATGTATTTAACTTTATGAATTATAAAATTTTTAACTTTAACAAAAGCTTTTAAATATTGTCATCCCCAGCACTTAAATTCTCTGATCGAAATTCGACTTTCACAATCCTCAGAGCCTCAAAACCGCGAACTCGAAATAACAGAGCGCGGAGAATTCCGGATGAAGGATTCGAGTGTGCGAAGCGCGCGCGAGGTCTTCTTGCGTTGGCTTAGGCTAATGTTTACCGCTAATCCGCTTAAATCCGCCGGGGAAATCGCGACAGTTGGCACGGTTTTGCCACCCGCCGCACTTTGCGCCTCAGACTTCCCCTTCCTCCTGGTTATATATAACGCTAGGATTCGTTCGCATATTCTCGCGCCAAATCCCCGCGTAAATCGCTGAGCCAACCCGCGGGTAAACATTTGATGATCTCGCTAACGCGTGCGCGAGAGTATCCACGCTCCCGAAGGCGACTCAACTTCCTTGCACGCTGTATTTACACCGCGAATCAAGACATTGTAGAGGGTAATCAGAAGTTTTCGAGTTCTTGGATCGGTGTATAACAAAATAATTTTGAAAATGATAACATGCCAGGTAATTGTAAATAATTCTTAAATTAAACTAAATTATCGAAAAAAATATTTAGTTCAACAAAAATAAATATATATCACATTGCATGAAATAATATTTTTGACACATTTCGTAAATCTGTAAAATTAATCAAATTTCCTAAAATTACGATAAAAATTACAATCATTATCAAAGTCAGGTAAGCTTCTCTCAGAAAAGCTCTGATCGGTAAATTAGCGCAATCAGTCTCCAGCTATCCGTGCCGATAGCCCCGTGAGCAAAGCGGCGCAAAAACAAGCATCAGCGAAAGGCATCTCCCCCATTTACACGTCAGCCGCGAAGGCTATATAACGGGCGGAGTATCCTCTCCAACGGCTCGCTGTAATCGTTCGCGAGGGAATCGGAGAGGGCCACTCGGCTGCGGCGCTTGCAAAACCGTATAACGAGAGAGAAGGGAAGGAAAAGAGAGAAAAGTGGGCGGAGGAGCTGGAAGAAGAATCGGAAGCGCCATCCTCGCGACGTTCGTATAATCGTTCCTGGCGGACTCCTGCGGGGCCAGGAGCCAATCGAGAGCTCCCTCAGCTCGCGGAAGAAAGAGAGCCGATCACGTAGCCCCTTCGATCTCGAGCACAGGGAGGGTTATGCGCATTTGCAAGAGGCGCGAGCAGCGTCAGGCCTCCCCGGGAAACGATCGCTCGGGCGCGCGGCCGAATTGCCCCCGAATATATTGCCTTCGGGAATCGTTTCTTATATGCGTACCTACACCCTAGGGATTTTCTGACTCTGTCTGCATGTACTTTTTCGTTCTTTTTTGTACTTCAGGTGCGAGTGCGCCGGTTTTTTCTGCTTTTCTATGCGCTTACAGAGACTATCGAAGTTCCTTTTCCGAGTTGAGAAGAGGAAATTTCGCCGCGGTCGGATATATAGCTAGTAAAGGTGAACTCAACCGAGCACGCGGATCCGATTTTTTAAGCGTTATTCATGAGAATTAAGCATACTATAGCTCTATTGGGATGAACTAAAGTGAAGACGGCTAAGTATTCTTCCACAAAATAAAAAAAAGTATTTCTTAATTATATCAAATTAGTTAGGATTACGCTGTTTAAATAATAAATTGACTTTTAAAATAGAATAAAAATCATTATCCAAATGAAATTTTAAATTTATATATTCAAATTATGATTTCGCGTTTTTCAACACCTGCAACACAAGCATAAAGCAGACAGTTTCTAACCAGTGGGCGCAAAAATAAAATATTTTACAACTGAAACAACCTTCAAGGTCGTCGTCAAGGTCAAATTTAAGGTCACCATTGAATTTCTTGTTAAAAGTTACTGCAAAAATAACCTTAATGTTTTTGAAAAATATTTTATGTGATAAATTATTTATCTGTTTCCAAACTTTTTCGATATATAATTGGTTATTGGTGAATTAAATTTATTCATACAATTTCTCGTTGGTAGGAAAAATTAACAAATTTCATGTATGTCTTACTAAATTATAATTTTTATAAAGGTGATTATATTTTCATCTTTCAACACCCTAAATAATTATTAAATATAATATTTAACTAGTAATTATGGCGTGGCTTGGAAAAATAATGTTTTTTATTCGAAAAGGGTGGTTCAAATCTTAAAACTGTTAGATAAAAGAAGAGATATGAACAGAAAAACGGGCATTGGAAGAAAAAAAAATTATTTAAACACTACATTTTTTTACCAATATTCGTAAAAAAAAGAGCATATTTATTTTAGAATAAATTTAATAATTAGCTAGTCAAGTTATTGTGATTTAAAAGACTGAAAAAAATTTAAATGCGTTGATTTACAAAATGCGGATTTCTAATAATATGTGGCGTCTAAACTAGGTTAATTATATTTTTAATTTTATATTATTTGTTTTGTGATTTATATTTACTTATTTTATTTTTTTAATTTAATACTGAAGTTATATTATATTCAAAGTATACATATCTCTAGTGATACTGTGATTATCATAAATTATTGAAAGTCTAATAATATCTGAGTAAAAATTACATTTATATCTATGTTAATTATAATATGTATTATTCAGACAAACTAATTAACTGCATTGCATAAAAAGACAAGATAGTATAATAAATACTTTTTTAGGTAGATACAAAAAAAATTGATATACTGAGTTTTCAAAAAATATCGTAAATTGAAGTTTTTACAAAAAATACAAGTCATTTAAAAAAATTAACGTGATGCTGGACATTTCTTATAAAAAATTAAGACATTAAAAGAAATCGTTATAAAAAAAATCACAATTTTAAAATTTCCTATCAAGGAAAATAATTCTAAGAATTATTAGTTAACGTAGAAAGAAATTAAGAAGAAAAGAAAAAAGAGATTTCTGGTAAAGAAGATATAAATCATGCTGTTATTATTTGTTAGATACTGCAAAGCTTGCTTTTATTTATCAGGAGCTAAACAGTGATTAGTGATTTTTCGTAATCCTGATTATTGAAACTTGTTCTTATTCCCTGAATTTGTCAGAAGGTGTTACTTTTTCAAGTTATTCAATAGGGCTTTTCTTGAAAAAAATTAGAATTATTTTTATATCTGATATTAGATGAGAGATATTTTACGGCCAATTGATAGACGAAAATTAAATTTTTTTTTTAATTTTAGAAATCATTTGAGATTGGTGAAAAAAAAAACAAAAGAAAAAATTTCAGTGAGTGAGGAATCAAATTTAATATTTTTTATACTTATAAATAGGAGATTTTTGAGGCCGAAGATAACGTCAAAAACATATTTTCAAATCTACAACAAAAATTCAATTTATGAGTTTAGCTAACTATTTTAACGACATTTATTGTTCTCGTAAAAACCTCGTATTTGTATACGTCTGGAGGACAATGACACATTTTGCGCCCTTGGTACATAATGTACTATTTCAACACTTTCTTAAACGATTTTATCAGAATTTTAATATATAGCCTTTACGTGGCTGTTTAGGATGGCTAGGATTAGAATTATCAACATAACTAGAATAAATAGAAAACATATAAAAAGACGTATCCTTACAGCCAATTACATTATAAATAAGACCTGTAAAAACTTATTTTTGTATGTTTCTGATCATTTTTCTTAATTGAGGCACCAAATGTAATAATATCCTTAGCGCTCGGACGGCTGAAAAATTGACGTTGCCGTGATCAAATTTCCCAAGTTTCGAAAATGAGTTTTAAAAAATTCTATCATATAGAGATCCTCATAATGATTAGTTTTTTAAATAAGTAATAAATTTATATGTAAGGAATAAATTTTGCTATGAAGTAAATTTTTACCTGAATTTTCTCTCTAATTTTTAAAGAACACAATGCAAGTGCAACGCGTTCAAAATTCTCAGCTCGTAACTTTTCAGTTTCACCGAATTCGCCCATTAATTTCGCATGACGAATAAAGCCGTTCGCGAAACGATAAAAGTCGACCCTTTTTTTCAGACTTAATGACAAAACTGTGTTAAGATAATCAGCTGCATCGATCACGTTTTTTTCGTCCTACTCCTGCGGTTAACGTTACAAAGAAAAATCGTCACTAGAGAATTCGGTAGATATAGAAAAAAAAAAAAAGGAATCACGGCCGTGCCGCGGTTCTCTTAGAAAAAGCGCGTGTTGTGACAGTCGCCGCGCGGCGCGGTGGCACTCACACTCGAAGAGGCGTCGAATTGTCAAAAGGCCATATCTCTCCACGCCTGGATTATTCAGCCGATGCCCACGTGGGTTTGAAAAAGATTTTTTTTCTTTTGAGGCTCGCGCCCAGAGTGAGCTACACGCGTCGAGATAATACGGTCGAAATCTATATATTCGAGGGGCATTAGTTTTTTTTGCCGCTCGCTTAGATTTGCTAATGAGTTTCTGAGAATTCGCTGGTTTTCGGATGTCTTGTTAGGAGGCTCGAGAAATGAAATTCCTGGCATAGTTAAGAATGCGCTTCGATAACATATGCGGATATTTATGTGCGAAGCATTTAATTTTCGATTGCTTCGGTCGGTTTGTTAAAATAATCTTTTGAAGCAATGTTTTTGATAAATAAATTATCATATATCTTCGGATTAAGAAGGTCAGTAATAAAGTTTATAATATATGGATTTTTAATTAATTACTTTTTTAGAAACTTAGTGCTTAAAGATTATATTTAAATACTTCATAAATTTATTTTAAATTGGTACATATCGCTGAACCCTCATTTTCATTGTTCCTAATTTAAGGGGAAGCAGTACAAAAAATGTCCCTTGATTCATTAGTCTTAGCATTATTGATAATAATTAATTGTTAAT
>UELX01006538.1:0-10653 GCA_900480035.1 Eupelmus urozonus | reverse complement strand
ACTGAGTCCTGAGCCCTTAAGAAATTGATTCCGATTAAAATCCATTATCCTTTAATTCATTTTGAACTGGGTTTTAATCGGTTTAAGTTCATAAGATATTTTTGGCAAATGCGGTTACTACATTCTTCTAATTAATCAATTTTATTAAATCAGAAATATTATTAATTATGCATAGTAAATAATAAAGATTGTTACTTTACATTATGAACTTTATTGAATTTTAAGTTTAACTTTATTGATTTTTGTTTATTTTGTAGAACCCAATTTCGTATCATTTGTGTGGATTCACATATTATCCTATACATAAGAGGAATAAAGAAAGCAAATGCCTTTTGTTTCTTATGCACTTAAGCGATAAATAGGCGATCAAGACGATTTATTATTTGTATGAAATTGATGTTCTCTAGTATTTACTGCTTTCAGCTTTAAGTAAGAGTTGTTTGTACAAAACTGGAATCTTTCTTCCTTTTTCGTCTCTTTTAATTTTTTTTTTTTTTTTTTGATTTTATAAAATGTTATAGTTTACCCGATACTTGTTAATAAACCAATCAATTTTTAAGGAATTCGATATGTTCGATTTTTCCAAAAGACACCCAGTACACAACACAAAAACCCCGAATTCGCATAAACCCCTCCAACACCTCTCAACCAACAACCCCAAACCCCAAAATCCACCCTATCAGCTCTTAATTACGAATAAAACAATCTCCACGGCCTTCCCATAAAAACGTTAAGCCCCGATTATTCACCTCACTCTCTCCGCGCACCACCGCAATATTCCCGAAGATCGTTAAGTGATTGCCCCAGCCGAGCTCCCGCAGCTGTATGCGCGCGTAATAACAGTAAACGCCGCTAAGCGACGCCCCCGCTTCCGCCTCTCTCTCCGTACAACTAAACGCGAAATTTCGATAAGGCACCTCCGGCCCCCGTTTTGCAATATTCGACGCGCTCGCCAGAAAGAGAAACCGATACTCCCCCACCGTCACGAGCGAGTATTCGGGTAAATACTTACGCGCCAACACTACCAGGCGCGTAAAGTTCCAGCTCGATTGCAGAGAGAGCTATTGTTCCATGAGGGAGAGAGAGAGAGGTTGCAAAAGCGATACAACATTTTCGGTGATTGCGGGGCCCTCGCCCCGTGTATATATCATTTCGACCGCGTGCTCGGACGATTCGATCGCCTATACGTGTGTGGGTGTATAGGCGAGAGATCCGGCTGGTTGATCTATATATATACCTAGTCCCTATCGGGCCGGAATTGAAAATGTTTTTGCTCGCGTCGATTGGCCTATTAGATCTGACCGATAAACGCCGGCGTTCGCCGAGCGTGGGTGTGTATGTGTCTATGTGGGTTTTGTGTTGGTTGGCTCGCTTTGAAGCACGCTATTGTCTCTGCGCTTCGCTCGGACCCTGTAGCTCTGTTTTCTACACTGAGCGCACGCGAGCGACGCTGAAAAGGCTGTTTCGTCGAGATTAGCTTAACGATGTGATTTTTTTTTTAATTAGAGGCTGGATGTGTAGGCTGATTGGGACAGGTTTTTTGGTTCTGGTGGGATTAGATTTTTGGTATAGGGTTGAAAAAATTTTCGCGGTTGAAGTTTAATTGCGATTTTGGGTATTGGTTTATTGGTTTTTTCGGTGGGTTAATTGATGGCTGCGATTTTTAATGGTCGACGTGATGGTTCTTTTTTAGACATGAGGATGTAGGATTGTCCCCGGCAGCAGGTAACGAAAAGTTTTTATTTTATTTGGCTACGGAGCTCGACAATAAATGTATATTTAGAAAAAAAATGTAGTTTTTTCTGCCTGCGTTGCCGCGTGGCTTATCTATGTTGGAGCTTGAAAAAATGGTGCTCCGAGATAGAAACTCTGATTTGAATAGGGAAATATTTTTGTAAAAAGTGCAGAGTCACTAAATTTTTGAACAATTTCTTATTAGTACAATATACATATTTTAATAGCGTGAATTCGATATGTGCATTTCTTTAATTTAAAATTTGTGAATAATGTATTTCAAGCAATTTTAATGGAATTTTGAATCAGCCGAACTGAATGCAATTAAGTAATGAATCCTCGTTTAATAATTTAAAATAAAGTTTTTTTTCATTTTCAAATTTATATATAGTTACAGCATTAATAAATCAACTACTAAAATCATCATTTGCAGGTATAATTTATTCATTTATCTATAGCTTAATAAAACATACGAAACTTTATAACGTATAAAAGAATAAGTTAAAAAAATTTTTAAACATATCTCTCATTTAACTACTCTCTCAAAGACAAATAATAAAACTCAAACAAACTTCGATTTCATTCTTAATACACACCAAATCTTATTAAAATATCCCAATCAAGAACTCGGCAAACGCGCGCCTTTCCAATGCAACAATTACATTACCCGAAATCAAATTCCCAAGCATATAAACCAACTATATTCCCACTCGCTCGGGAAATCATTGCCCGTGCTTACAACTCGTATCGCACCACGCTGGTCAATCCTCTGTCACCATTACAGCACAACAATCGCTCACCCCTTCCCCTAACCCTCCATAACAGATAAAAACCACTAAAAGCAAAAGATAAAGAGAACAATATTGACCAATCGCGATTAGCACCGTCGCCTCCGGAATCAAACCGAGCACACCTTTGTCATCAATACCTTTTTTTTCTATTTACATTCATCGCGTGCGCGTTTTCTCTCCATCCACCATACCAGCTCTCTCTGTTTGCTCTCGCTGCGTGCGCTCTCGACTCAGAAAGTTTGTTGTTGTTGTTGTTGGGAGAAAAACGAAACGAAGCAAAGAGGAACGCGCGCAGCTGATATACGCGAGGCTTTACCAACTTTGATACTATGGCTAAAGCCACGGCGATACACAGCCGGATATATATCTATAAGTATCGGTCAGTCGCGGAAAGTTTTTAGATTCTTATAAATAAATTACTTTGTCAGGAGCGATCGGCTAACCTGGAAATTCTTCGAAAAATCACTCGCCCGCTAACTTTTGCCTTTTCAATTTTTATATCCCGAAAGTTAAACAATTTTTCCATCGAACCACCAGCGCAATTTCACCTGTCTCTTACCATCCCACCGCAAAAAAAGCTACTCAAACCGGTAATAAAACCTTCTTTACTCCGCCGCAAGAAACAAGCTCTAAGTAGCAATGACTCTGGGAGAATATAAGCCCAGCCACGTATACAGCTCGGGCAAACGAACTTCATTTCGCTGCTCGCGCGTGGGAAACTCGAGACAGCGAGCTTTGTTCTCTGACGAAAGACCAGCGGCGCTCTCGGGCCCCCGAACTTTAAGGGGGGGCAACGCGCGTAAATCCCAAGTATCATGAACTTTTGGCAGGTCTTGTACTGCTTGTTATTCCGCGCGCCAGCTGCAACAACGTTAAACGACTCCTCAGGCGCGACGCTCGAATAATTCCATCGTTATGCGAAATTGCAATTGCAGCTATCAGAATGCCGTTTTGTAATACGCGAGTTTATTTTAACGATCTCGCAAGCTCGCGCTTTCGTTATAATTGTCAAACCGACGCGAATTAAAAAGCCGTATCTCTTGTGTACGTATGAGCGCGGGACGGCTTTTTTTTATTTAGGACCGTAGGAAACATTTACATCGCGAGCGTATGAAAGTCGAGGGGCTCGCGCTTACTCATTAGGCGTCATTCATTCTGTCAACATGCGAACGGAGGTTAAATATCGTTGGGTTTTTAGTACGGGGGTTGAGAGTACGAGAGCTTTGGATTATGTGATACACTAATGATGGCGCGAGCTTGCGGAGCTGTGTTCGTATGAGCGTTGGGGTATGATATATGGGTTTTGTGAAGTTAATGATCGGTTTTAGTTGCGCTTGAAAAGCTTGTGATTCTTGGAAAGGATACGTAACTAATGCTTTATCTCGCACGTGTGACGGCTGATTTGTATCTTATTCTACAAATGAGCGATAGTACGGTGAATGTAGGTTGTACGATTGGTGGGATAGATAGTTGTTTGATAGTATTTATTCAGTAATGAATTGTAAGTTTAATACTTATTTTGATTAAATTCGTGGCTTATGTCAGAGTCAAATTAGAGCTAAAAATATTGTAGTCTTGAATTATTAAAACGTACATTATAAGCAAAGAACAAGGTTTTATTTCTAAAAATTCGAGTATCAGGCCAGAGAATTCAGCTATTTTCGATGCAAGTGTATTTGAAGAGAGCGAGAGGGTCTTTGCATACAGCGAATATGTATGCTCTCAATCACGTCAACCCACACACTCAGCTTTATTCATCCCACAAATATTTTCACTCGCTATGCTACTACTAGATATAAGCTAGGTTTATATGCAGACACAAAGGATACTTATAATGGACATAATGAAATAAATTAGAATATACACAAAACATAACCGTGAATAGAAATAAGTTAATTTACAACAAACACAAACACTCATATAATACCGAAAAACTCTAAGATTGTATATTCTGTAGCTTTAGACGCTTACTAATTTCTAAAAAGGACACAAACATCCAATTAACCAGAATTTATGAATATCATTAATACATTAAAGTTGGCCTATAATTATTGACTTAGTTTTTCCGGTATTCAGCTTGATTGACGCCAACCCAGCCGACTTTAATACAGCTTGCGGAACTTCTCCCAACTTAGCGACATACTCGCCCATTCCAGTACAAGGTATCTGTACATAATTCATTTGCGTAGAGTAGACACTTGGCTCGATTGTTTCCAAACGTTCCACCAATGTCGTTTATTTAAATGTTGAATAATAATGGTTCTAAAACTGAGCATAGAAGTAATAACTTTAGTTCTAAGAACTGAGACATGAAGATCAATTCCGATCCTAGAGGAGCTACTAGAGTTCCTGGTAATAACTAGCATGTTTTCTGTGAAGAAACACGCTTGCGAGACCGTATTAAACGTCTATGTAAACCTTCATTTTTGTAAAACAGCTCAAGGTCTTCATCCATCTGTGGTAGTTCATCCGTACGTAGAAAAAAAAGCCTTTAAGAGTATTACGATATAATTTTTATGATTGAAGTTGAACCTGTCAAGTGGCTCGTCTACATCTAATGTCAGCGATCAGTCTGCAGATGGATATGTAATAAATCAAAAACCTCCATTATTTACTATTACATAAATGTACTTTTAAATTGTTAAATTGATTGTGGGACTTTATTCGAAATATCTGGGAATGTAAATAGGCACATGTTTAAATTCAATAATGGAATTTGTTACATACAAGAGAAATCAAAAACAGAACAAAATTAAAATCCAGGAATTACAGAAACGGCTAATGAATTCACAGAAAAGCTCAAAGCGAACATAAACACATAAACCATAAAATATCAATCCCAAAAGCTCTTCACCCACTTCAATTCTCAATTTCTCACATTTCAAATTCCTCCCTCCCTTACGCAGCCAGCCAATTAAACTTCTCGCTCTCACCATCCAAAACTAATTCCACGCGCACACCAAAGACTCATCCATACCGAAAAGCTCGCGCGCGCATCATTTTCACGCTCCCTCAAATCTCCCCTCCGGCGCGACGTTATGAAGTGCCTGCGCGTTGACGAACTGAAATTTCGGTCCGGCCTACAGGGGTACGTACACCCACGCACAATGGCTACACAGCTCTCGAGGCTCCGCTTGCACACTCGTCAAAGGAACGCGCAGGAGGCGATGACCCTTGAGATATCTCTCGCTGGAGGGGGGAGAAAAACAGCGCAGCGCATATAGGGCTGGAGACAAGCGCGCGACTCTGCGCGTGTCTCGCGCGCGTCAGAGGCATGATTAATTAAAAGAGAGCGCGAGCGAGAGTCTCGTGTCTATGTACGAGTGGCGTGCGTGTAACGTAAACAAGAGGAGGGTGGCAGTGATTCCAGAGGGTAGCAAGCTTCTTGCGAGAGGGTATGTGGATGTAGTTAAGGGGGATGCGTTGCTCATGCTGCTCGACGACGTCCTTGCAGCGGAGACACTTTGGGGATGCTGGCGTCGATTTTGAGATTTGTTTAATGGGATGGACGGGTTGGAATCAATACAAATTATGGAGGTGATTTATACTTTTATTCGACTGCGTGGATTATACTTTTGGTGTACAGTGTTGATCTAGATAAAGTTTTATGGTTAATTAGAAGATAACACTGAGAAACCCAAAAAAGTAAAAATTACGAGCTTGTTGGCAATAATTACCAGCCTACTCGGTAAAGCGATCACAGACTGCTAAAAGGATAATTTACAACTAATTTGTCATTTTTACCAATCTAGTAGGTAAAAATTTCTTTCTGGCAGTCTGTGATCGCGTTACCGAGTAGGTTGGTAATTTTTTTCAACTAGCTTGTAATTTTTACTCTCTTCGGTTTCTCCATGTACAGATCCGAAAGTCAGGGAAATTTTGAATAGAATTATTTTTACAATACTATAAGAAAGAATAGAAACTGACCGCTTTCGGGGGGCTCGTCGGCCATTAGTGACTCCTAAATAACGATTTCCGTGAACAGAGAAATTGATACGCGACAAAGTCCAGCCGATCAGATCAATAAAAGAGCGCGCTGCCCCGCAGCATCCTACGATAAATCTTCCCTTCAGCTGGCATCCTCTCAGCGCCTTTGTGATGGCTTATACAGATCCGCGGCAAAGAAACCAGTGCTCCGTCTATCAATCAAACCAACCGCGCGAGTCTCTATTAAAGGAAGCTCGCGCGAATTTCCCCATTGATTAGAGGCACACAGCTACATCTGTGTGGGTGCGTATATCGAGGTGAGTGCGTGAAAATAAAAGCAGGGAGATGCTGCATGTAATAGGAATGGCTGGGATGGATATACACACAGGGTGAGCGAGCAATTAACAGAGGCAGCTGGCCAAAAGTCGAGAGTCATCGCGCTGTGATATATTATAATTTCAGCCGATCGGCTGCGGGAGCAGTTTTCCCGCTTGTTCGGATTATTTTCGCGCTTGAGATGAGACGGGGGAGTGTAGTGGCTTTGTGCGGTGATATGTCGATGGCTGGGTTTTGCCGCTGAATTTATTCATAGGGCGCAATGTAACGGAACTGTATATGACTTTTGGTGAAGTTGATGATTTTTGTATTTTATTTGAATTCAATGATAGAATTTTAGACTAAGAATAAATAGTTAAAGAAAATAGCTGAGAATACGGTAATCCACATAACGATAGTTATATTACATCAGAACATTTTTAGCTTGTTCTTTTATGTTTATGTTTATATACCTAACGTGTTATATAAAAGCATTTGCATGTTAAAAATAAAATTAAAATTCCACGCGGTAAATCTTTAAAATCCAGAAAAATTGTGCTGAACTTATCATTTGCTTTTTTTAACCATTAACCTTCCGTACTCACTTTACTCATAAATAGCGAAAGCTGATTTTTCAAATTTCGCTTTACTTATGAAGCACCCAAGAAAAATGAATAAACTATAACGCGCGATATAATTTTTTTAAAAAACAAATTTCAAGCAACCATCTCGTAAACATCAAAATCTCCCTCCCTTCCACTCTCCATCCTTGCATCTCCTTTTCAAACTTCATCCCGATGCCCTATAGAAATCCAGCCCAGCAAAAGACAAACTTTTTCCGCAAAATAAACATCTCGCGCCGTACCATAATACAACCCAGCGCTCTCTCAGACACCCTAATTAACGAGCTTCAATTAATTCTTTATTCCCCGGTGCAAGCGCAGCCGTGAATAACAAAACGCAGAGCCGCGCGTACATTACCGCAATTTCGATGAAAGCACGCAGCTAACGCAAAACAGGCAACAAACACAAACATCGCGTGCTGCGAAAGAAACGCAAAATATAATTGCTCCGAGCATTCGAATAACGTTTAGCCGCGCGCGCGGCGCTGCTTTAAGCTGTTGCTCTCGCGCCGGCTTAAGCCGCGGGCTTATATTTGTTGCTCGCGCGCGTATTTCAATTTAGAAATGGGGTCGCGCGTGTGGAGTGTACAACAGCAGCGGCGCGACGACGGCGCGAAAGAAAAAAGAGCGGCCGATGCTTTCGCGCGAATTTTTCGTCACTCTCTTTCTCTTTCCTAGTTAGTTTTTTTTTCCTGTGCGCTAGACGCGAATGAAATTTACTTGCTCGTCGCGGCAGAGCTTTTTTTCAAGTTAGTTAGTAATCTGGGCATGGAATGAATTTTGAGACGTGGGAGTTAGATGTAGAGTGTGAATTCGCATGGGTGTGATCACCGTTTGATGGGGAATTAGGGTGGGTGGTGACTAATTGAGTTGTTATTGTAGTGGTAGGCTTGGGTGGTTTTCGATGATGTGAAGTAATGTTATTCCATAGCGTTTATGTTGGAAGGATTAGTTTTGATACTGAGTGGGTAATTTTTCTCATTTAGTTGCTGTAAAAGCGTTTTTGCATCCTATAAGCTTCCTTTTCATTCCTGAAATGAACATAGTCTTTCCAACGAAATATAGAAAAGTTTTAGGAGCAATTAGAGTGTAATCTTTGAACTAACTATGGTAATAATTCTTGGAAAATAAATATGCACTATTAAGTCAAAGGTGTAATGCATAATCCGTTAATAATTTATGTACTTCCATTCCTATATGTATTCCTCTTGAAATTTTGCATTATATGGATATATTTTACATATCAAAATTCAAATTTATTCAAAGAGATAATTAGAGAGTAACTGCTTTCAACTTTATAATTTCGAAAATTATTAAACTACAATCAAAATCTGAGCTTGAAATTAGAAATTAAATTTTAAGTTTGATATAAAATTGGTTCAAAGGATTATATTATGATAAAAATAGAAGGATCATCGTTAATTTGATCTAGTCCGACATAGTAAATACATTTCATAAGTCTGCCGAAAATTACAAAGTATTCTAGAAAACATCAAAGTAAAAATTAATTATGTAAGACAAGTACATCAACAAAAATTTTTATAATTTTTAAAAAAATTTGCTAATAAGTTTATTTAGTTCATATATTACTTCGTATGTAAAATAGAATAAAATATTATGAAATAACATGTTAACGTAAGACAATTTATCTTGTATTTTGTCAATTTATTTATTTCTTTTCATAGTTGCTCAATCAAATGAATGCAACCAAGATTTTTATAGTTTCAGTTTGCTTTCAAAATATTTTCTTTAAGAAAAAATGCAACAGTTTTTATTACATTTGTATAATTTACTACTATAGTCAAACTTTGTTTTACTTCATTTAGATTTTTAATTTGTATTTATGATGTAACCATTTAACTAAAATTATTATACAGTATTTGAAATTTTATTCTGAATTGTTTGTTCAAAGTTGAAAATAACTGAACTTCATAAATAGTTCTCCACATAATAAGTTTTGATGTAATATCATTTTGTTTCATGCAATCCGTTAGTTTCCCAGCCAAAAAATGGCACAATGTAATTAAAAAGAGTTATATCTAAATTATACATATTAAATTAGATTTTTTAATCACAAAAGGTATTTTACTGTATTAATATATAAAATCAAGAGAAAAAAAGTATAATTTTCTATTTATTTATTTATTTATTTATTTATTATCAACAGGCAATTTGCCCTTTTCACAAAATATATATAAAAATTGTATTGTGAGGCTACGCCTCAGGCGGTTTTTAATACAAAGATATAAAAGATAATAAAAGATAAAGCATTTACAAGTTAACAAGAGAAGCAATGAAAATTATTCATACTTAATACAATATTTTTTGATACTTGGTTTAATAAGCATATTATTAACATTAAGCAAATGTTGAGGTAATTTGTTCCACAGTCTTGTCATTCTCAACTTAGCAGAGTATAAAATATAATTTCAGGCAGCAGAAGCTTCAAACAATGGCCTCGGATTTCTTAAATTGTGTGACAGATGTCTAAAAATAAATAGGTTGCTTGGACATGGACTTGTGGTTAAGCCAGTTACAATATTATGAACCATTACTAGATCATTATAATCATGATTTCATTTTATAGTGCCCAGCCGGAAAGTTCGTTTTCCCGCACGCTTTTCTGTGCGAGAAGTGTCTAAATCACGCAAGGCTTTTGACGTGAGGGAAGTTTCGCTTCCCGCACGCCATGTATTTTCCTGCACGTTCAATAGCTGTGCAGGAATGAGAACACTTCCCGCGTGACAAATCGTACAGAACGAACGAATCGTACAGGAAGTAGGTGATCTAACACGGATATTTTTATCACACTCGCTTCGCTCGGGCAACAAACGACACCCGTGCGGGAATCACATACTTCACGCACTAGTTACGTAATGTACTATTTTCTCACCAGTAGTGACGACCAAACTTTTATCGAATCATAAATACTCTTCTTGTAAGGCGATATTATTAAGGTGGCCCTATCAGTATACATAGGACATAAATCATGGATTTTTTTACTTTATTTTATTAATTTCACAATGCATAAGCAAGCTCATATCAAAAGAAATCATTGTCGAGAGGCGATCCAAATTTTGTTTAAGTTATTTCAAACTCCGGATTCGCTGATATTATTAATAAAAGAAAAACATCATAAAACACTGAAATTTTCTTTGTTTTTTATCCGATTTTAATGAGCCTGGACTCATTTTGTTCCTTATGAAATTTCAAGAGGGGTCACCATGGGTATTTTGGTAATAGCATTTATGCATAAGGTACAA
>UELX01006537.1:0-10655 GCA_900480035.1 Eupelmus urozonus | reverse complement strand
CTTTTGCTGGCGTGGGACTCGGGACGAAGAAAAACCACGTCACAATGTTCTATTGAGGCAAAAATTCCCGATAATCGGAATTGTTTTCTCGCGTCCAGAATACATATTTCTCAATGTATAAACTAGAGAATCTGTCTTGTAAGCATATAAATTATCCAAAATTGCTATTATACTATTTGCGCTTGCAGAACAGGTTTACGAAATCGAATTTCATCCCTGGACTATCTAAAAAGATATATTTTTACTAACTTTTTTCCGTTTTTAAACTTTGAAATCAAACAGATCTCAACCTCAAAAGCTTTTTAAAGATATCGTACTATCTTATTTACCCGTATAAAACAATACTAATATCCTTGCTTCTTCAGAATATTTGTGCAGTATTTTCAATTCATTTGCATCAGTTATCATTTGCCAATCTTCATCGATACTTTTATATAATTTTCTAATCTGCGAGAAAAATCTTTTATTATACAATATTTTTTTTATGACAATTCTAATTAAATAAACAATTACCAAATATCCTCGTGTAAGGTAAAACAAAGCTTGTAATAAACCTGTACATGTTATTATAGTTAATAAAAGAGTCTCAAAAAAAACTAGAAAATCATCTTTGTTGAAATATTCTATTATTCCTAAAATCTTGGTTTCACTAAATTATTATGTTATTAATATGTTAATATAAAAAAATATTAGAATTATTTTAAAATTACCATAGGCATTGCAGTAGTTACAACTATTATTCCATACACAGTCAAAGAACACATGTTTCTTAGTTTAGAATGATACGGCCATAAGCCAACACATGACAGAAGATATTTATGTAGCACAAAATACGGACAATCGAATATAGTCATCTTTGTCATTATATATTGGTCACTCGTAAGAATTCTTGTATTATTATGATTACTAAGAATTGTTTGATTTTTATGATACAACGACTACTTAATTTTAATTTGATATACTGTTTAATATAGCTTTTTAATAACACTAGAAAAATTACTTTAATTTTAATCCTTATTTACTATGAATCATTTTTAAAATAAAAAATAAAATAAAAACCACCGACAATACTATCGAAAAAGATGTTATGAAGATGTGTCGAATAACAAAGAACCCTTTTCAAGTTAAAATTGTTAAATTTTAAATTTTTAAGAATTCGACTTAATAATAAAAAATATATTTTGATACATACATATGAATTTAGAATATCTAATAATAAATATATGATATTAACTTAAAAACAGTCCCATGTTGTTTGGCCTATAAATCAAAATAGGTTATCTCAATATTAAAAAAATTTATGAATAGAATTTCCGTAGTTTTTATTTTTATTTTACTTTAATTTTCTTGTCTTAACTGTTACTTACAGTAATCAAAAGTTTGCCGATAGTGTTCAAGTATTATTAACTTGGATTTGTTATATCGCATTCTTATGCTCTCAATAAAAGTTAAGAATATACGTTTTTATTAAAACAAAAAGTATATGTACTCATCGTTTGTCATTAAAATAAAAAGTTAACTTACAATGTCGATATAAGTTAAAGTTAGATATAAGTTATAATTCTTCTGCATAATTATCTTACTATAATTTCAAATAACGATACCCGATAGCCCGAACGGCTATGTTTTAGTCTTAGAAAGTCTTACAAAATTCATAATTATTGACAAATTATAATAAAAAATTTAAGTCTATTAAATTTTGTTTTCTTTTAGTTTTTAAGTAATACACAATTTTATGTAATGATTGCTTCATAACTTGTTACTTTATAACTCATTAATTTGTATTACTTAATAACTATAATTTATCAACCTATTAGTTTTTTTTGTGGCCAGTGTAAAAGCTCAATCTTTTGGCTCGGCTCGAGTTTGGCTCGTGAGCTCACGTTTGGGCTCGCACGTTTGGATGAGCCCCAGGTGCACACAATTATTATAATAAATTTAGATTAAATAAATAATTTTTTAATAAAGGTTTTTTGTTTGATATAAACAGAAATATACGAAATATTTTAACTCTTTATTGCCGCTACTATCAGTATAAACAGTAAGAATTTTGAATAAGTGATAGAATTCAAATTCGATATAAAAGAGAAAAAAGTAGCAAAGGTTGATTTAAATTGATTGGTGGAAAAAAATCACATGAGATTTAATCGTTTATCACTTACTCGTATTCATTTAATTAACGTATTTATATTAATATTCCAGTCTCGAGCCCAAACGCCACTGTCTACCTGCCAATACTCCTTTCTATAGATATATATCAAACACAAGATAGATTTTTTAAATTTTGATTTTTTTAAGTTAAAATAAAATTACACTTCACTTCCTTAAGTTTATATAAATACTTTCTAAAAACATTTTTACAATGTCATGTAAAAGACATAGCTGACAAACCCTGTAGATCCTCCCGAAGTCTGGGATTGAACTCACGACCCTTTACACGGGAGACCGGTACTATCTAAACATTCGGCTAGCTGGACGATTGAAATATTGAATACAAAAATTTTCTATGTAAGTCATTTAAACGTTGTAGTTTTCTTTTTAATACATTATTTTTTGTTATTGATAATACAATTTTTAGTATTTCATATCTTATCAATGTAAAAATATTAAATTCTGAAATTTTTACTATGTATAAGGCTAACTTTTGTATTAGATTCGCGAAAATTCAAAATTTGATACAATGATCTGATTACCAAGACGGTAAAAAAAGTACAACGTATATCTTTTATTCAAAAAGTATCAACATTGAGTCAGTTTTAATATAAAAGTCCACAAAAGCTTAAAAAATCTACCGTCAACCTTGTGCAACATTAAAATAGTACAAATATACATAAAATACTGCGAATACAAAAAAGGCACATGTGAACCCCAAGCCTCATCACTGCTGCAACGCCATTTTGCGAAAGACCTCGGCGATAAGATGGGGATGGCTGACCATGGCCGCCTTGAACGTCGGCGTCTCCACGACCTGCTTCGAGAACTCTATAAGAAACGCCTCGACCCTCGCCTTCAAACTCCCCGCATTATGCAGATCCGCAAAAACAAGCAACTCCGTAGCCGTATCTATCGACATGTCCTTGCACAGCACCTCCTCGCACATGTTTTTCAAATCGTCCAAAGCGTACTTATCCGCAGCAGCGAGCAGCTCGAACACCAACCCCTCTAGGTCCCTGACATTCCCAGAGTAGATAAATCGCAGAATCTCCTCAAGGATATCTCTACGCAGGTCCTCGACGTATATGACGTTCTCGCTCTTCTCGCGCATGTCGTGCTGGAACATGGCGGCGAAGACGGCGCTGCGGGCCGCGAGGATGACTTTATGAGCGCGGAACTCCTCGCCGCAGCTGGTCCGGATGGTCACGTCGCTGTGCTGGCTGTCCTGGAGCAGAGCCCCGAAGTCCAAGGATGCTTTGAGCACGCTCTCGCAGACGATCGTGTGGAGCAGGTTGCACTCGGCGGGTATGACGGAGGTTTCCTCCAGGGTGCTGTTCTCGCAGAAGATGGTCAGTCGGGCGGTTTTTCCGGAGCCCTGGAGGAAGCTGTTGTCGGAGTTGGTTTCGAGGAGTTTTTGGCGGCTGACGAACTTGCCGTAGCCCCAGAGAGTTCGGCCTGTGGAGAGGGATAGATGAGGGTTAGCGGGTTGCAGGTCGACGGAGTGGAATTCGGTTGTTGCGTGAGAAATGTTTTATTTTTTGGTATTTGATACTTTTGAGATTTTTTGTACTTTTTGACACGAATAATGAATATGTATTGAATAGTGTTTGCTCATAAATTCGAACTTAAGCCATAAAAATATAGAAGCAATAAAGATAACAGACTAAATTATTTCTAAGGTAGTTTGTGCATAACAGTTTATTTATTTACCCGTTGAAAACTTCTTCTAATTTTTTCAATTTGAATAAGTTATCCACATTTTTTTTCTCATTGAAATAGTCTACTGAAAGTAAATTTAATTTAAACTAAATAAATTAGTGAGAAGATGTTTGCACCATTTTAAGGGAAGAAACCAAATAGAATTAGTAGAAACATGCCGCATCTAATCAGACATTGTCTTATACAGAACACTGACATGATATAAATTCGAAATTTTATGTTGAGATATCTTTTTTGTAAATAAGTAAAACTATATTTGGTAACATTAATACGACCATTTATATATCATTAAGAATCGAGATTTCCACCTGTTTTGAAAAATAATTAAAAATTTTATGAATATTGTAATGGCCAAAATGACTATAATGTTCTTAAGTTTTTCAATTTGATGTATAATTATGCCAACAGTAATAAATTTTATACACAATTAGTAGTTCATATTTATGTTTACACTCATCCTATATCATATTCATAAACATTGCGAAACTATTAATTTAATAAACATTCTTTTATTAATCCGCGCATAGCCGCTTGGCGCTAGATTTTAAACTTTATCAGAACGAGATACCAACGACTTAAGACCCCAGTGATAAAAGGTAATTATTTAAATGGTTGTTATTTAATTAAAAAGTTTTCCTCATGCAGCTTAACCGTTTTTATTTATTTTGTTAAAAATTTATTGCTCAACTCATTGGTACCTCGCACTGTATTTACGTGCGAGTATGAAAGCGTACCTATATCTACAAGCTATGCAATCGGGCATTCATCTCCCTAATCAAAATGAGAATCAGTCTTCCTCAGAGCAAAAAATAACCGCCCGCACAAACAACCCACCCAAAGATCCCACTTTCGCCACTATCTCACATTATCTTCAAATCCCCGATAAAACAAAACAAAAACCAAACCACCATATCACCTTCCACAAAACAATGCTTCCTGCCGGGCTTCAGCTGGTTCACCTGCCTGCCCCCCGCGTCTATAATCGCCAGCGTGAACGCGTTTTTCACCGCCAGACTATTCCCGTCCTGCCTTCCCTCCACCAGCTGCAGATACAGCGACACGAAGTTACTGTTCTTCTCGCTGTCTCCGTTCGGATACAGCACCAGGCGCCACTTGTACCTGCTGCCAACATCGCCCAGATCCCCGGCAGCGAAAACCGGCGAGACCACAGCCAGGCCCGTCTTGTTATGCTCGCATAGCGCCGTGAAGTTGCTGAGCCTCCAGGTGTGCCCGATTTTCACGGGCCTGATGCGGCCCGTTATTTGGCTGTAGGTGCCGTAGCCCTCGTTGTTGGTCGTTATCACAGCCGACTGACCCAGACCCATCTCGATAACGGCTATTTTCACTGTGCGAGGAGAGGACTGGAGACACTATCTTATCGTCGCGTAACACGGAGATTTATAAATAGAGCAGCGGTCAGCTGATTCGCCGCGTGGCTTTTAACCTAGCATTCGCGCAGAGCGGGAAAAGCTCGCGTATTTATTCGATCGGTGCGGAAGCGTCAGACGTCGCGGCGAGTGCAACGGCCTGCGGCCTGACGTCTGCTAATATCGAGCGGCTGTTATGCACTGGCTCCGCGGGCGGTTAAGTGACGACTGACACGCGTGTGAGGCTTTTCGGTGGGTCTGGTTCGGACTACTGCGTTGTACTCGGGCGATCGATAAATCGGGACTTCCCCGGGTGATTGGCGCGGATTTTTGATTTTTGGTCTTGGGTAGATGGCTTTTTTGGGTTAGTTTGGTTGAGAGTATTTTTTTTGGATGATGTGGTTTGGATTCTGTGAGTTGTGCGAACAAATTTCCGGATTTATTTTTGAGGAGGACAGATGAAAGGTGTTGTGTATGAAACTTATTGATAATATGACGAATATTTGAAATTGTAAGTTTGTATTTGTCGCGCCGACTTAGTTAACTTGCCTGTTTGATCGTCAGTAGAAACAGACGGTCACGTTTGTTTTCATGTATTAAGTAGTAACAGATGATCTTGAAAATAGTATTATTGTCTGTTACTACTTTGTAGAATCACTGCTGCTGTTTATTGTACTATATATAAATATAATTTGATGAGAATATTATTTACTTAATCGTTTTAGTTTTCAATTTTTATTTTTTCATTCTAATCAAGTTTATGTTTTTAAACGAAATATTTGTATATAAATATATTTTTGTACATGTAAATTTACATAACTATTTTAACATGCATAAAGAAGGAACTTGAAAATGAATTCATTATCTAATTAAAAAATACTATATCATATATACTTATAAAAAATAAGTTTATTATTTTTTTTTTTTTTACAAAATTATCTAGTGGTAAATAATAAATGACATTTATCAAATTAGATTTGGAAGTACACAATAAACGTATAATATATACAATAAGGCTCGGCTGCCCAAACTATGGACCATCAACCCATTTGCCATCGCGGGCCCCTGCCGTGCTTTGTGATATATGACATATACTATCTTTTAAAGATTATAAATTTACAAACATTATGAAATCTTCTTAATTTTAATATTCAACTGCTTTTTTGGGCAGCCAACATACGAACTAGTTTACCTAATAGTGACTGTGTTTTTTCCATTGCTACAAATGCTGGTGTATTTATCACTTCATTAATATTTTTAACAACATAATTGAAAGCTTCTTCTTTCAATTTAACAGCACTATGAAGTTCAGCAAAATTAAGAATTTCAACTACATTATTGACATTTAAATTTTTACAAAGTGCATTCTCACACATGATTTTTAAATCTTCTAAATTATACTTATCAGCTGCTGCTAGAAGATCTTTGGTTGAATCATCAAGATTTACCACTTCACCGGTATAAATAAAAGATAAAATTTCTTTCATTACTGCATACTTGATATCAGGTATCTCAACAATATTTTGGTTGCTCTCTTTCATGTTATGTGTAAACATTGCAGCAAAAACAGGACTCCGAGCAGCTAGGATGTGCTTGTGCACTTTAATTTTTTTGTTTTCAATTTCTAATATCGCATCACTGTAGTTACCACTTTCCAAAAGTGTTTTAATATCATTTACTACTTTTATTTTATTAGCAGACATTTTACTCATATGTGCAGTAATATTAAATTTTATTGTTAATCTACTAGTTTCGTGAAGCTTTAAAACATTGCAAATAACGTCTGTTTTTACCCATTTTTTAAATCCAAAACGTTGACCCTGAGTAAAATGATCTTCGCCTTCTACATCCAAAACCTCTTTTTTTTTGTAGTTCAAAAGACAGCATGTATACTCAACTTTGACTTTAGGTTCTTTACTGGATACCAAAAGAAGATATACTGATAAATGATTTTTATTCTGCTCATTACCTCTTGGATACATCTGTATGCGCCATTTCAATTCTTCATTAGTTCCAATGGTATATACAGGGGATTCTAATTTCTCGCCTGTTTTATAATCTTTGCAAATTTTAGAAAAGAAATCTTTTATGGTCCACTTGAAGGTAGCCTTTACAATTATATTATAATCTGATTCTGATTCAATGTAAGCTTCTTCACTAGAGTTACTCTTTCTTGGGCGTTTTGGCACTGGCTCACTCATCTAGATATAAATTTAGTTGCATGATAATATCATAATATTTATAAATAATAATTAGGAGTTAATAATTTTAAATAATACCTCAATATCATTCTCATTATCTTCATTAGACGAGCTGTCACTTATCCAAGATGAATCTGAACTACTGAAGCTAGAACTACTTTCATCGCTACTGGTGTAATACATATTCATTGTTGAAATTTTTAGTTGAATTCGAGGTTTATGTATGGAACCTGTAATAAATTTTGTAGGTTAGAAGTAAAAACAAACTAATTTTTGTCATTATTTGAACAGTATTTAAGCTATAATTAATAATGCAAGAGATGTTTGGAAAACATTATTTGAGTAGCAAATTAAATTTAGAGAATTATAATTATTACAAATTACAAGAATGTTTACTATGGTGTAATAATTGCATATTAAGTAATGACAATGTATTTCTCATGTTCTACATTTAATGAAAAACTTCTGAATGATGTAATAATCTTTTCATAAATGTTCTTTAAAAGAAAAAAAAGAAAAATTTAAAGGTTAGAATTCTATAAACAGAAAAATATTTTAATTTTATCCTCGTTTATATACATTTGAATTACTGTAGCAAATCATTCATCAATTTAAATTGTAAGATTCGTTAAGCTATCAAGCAGATTTATAATAAATTATTTTTATAAAACACGTAAGTACACTTTGTAAAGAGCAAATGATGAAAACAATGAATTGTTGATGATATCGTCTGCTACAAATCAATACGAAGTCCTATTGTTTTGCTTGACCAGCTTGAATTCCATTTGTAAGGAGCGATTACATATAAATATATGTATATATTTTACACACATATAAGTATTTAATTAGCTCTTTGTTAATTGTATTTAACATAATAACAAAAACAATTAAATTTAAGCCAATAGACACTAATTATAAAAAATTATAAAATACATACATACTTCGTATAAAATTAATATTATTAAGCTGGCTTATATTTGGCTATATTTGTAGTCACCTCAAATTAGACTTAAATTAATATTACGCAAACTCTATATTAAAGAATAAAAATTAACAAAAACAACGCCAAGTACGACCATAACCTATACTTACGATAACAAATCAAAAGCAATTTACAAACGCTTAAAAATATATTATCTCCTTCAAATTATCCACTAGCTATACTACAACCGTCGACCATAGCTTCCTACAACGCTCCAAAGTCTCCTGACAACCGACACCTTCTGCCTACTCATCAGCTACCCCGCCTACCCTCGAAAATATGTAAACAGAACGCAAAATAAATGACAGTCCATAACCTTGTAACTGACCACCACCACATATGCACGAACCAACACGCTCCTATCCAACGATTCCAACCGTAGCTTTTCCAGCCGCATATACACAGCAGAAAGCGCGTCGTGACAACGAAGCTGGAGGGGAGCCGTATAAGCGCAGCTTAGCAGCCGCCAGAAAACACATATACAACACCAGCTCTCCCGTGTCCGTCGCAGTTAGGTGTATATACCGCATATAGACACAGCCTTAGTAGTGGCCCGCTGGTTGTGCGCGCGGCGGTGAGCTTTGAGAGCTGCGCGATTTCGAGGACGAGGACGAAATGGCCGGCTTCACGGAGAACGCGCTCGTCAAGAAGCTCCTGGAGCTCAATCCCTCGCAGCAGAGCATCCAGACCCTATCGCTCTGGCTCATACATCACAGAAAGCATCATTCGACGATCGTCAAAGTCTGGTTCAAGGAGCTCGTCAAGTGTGAGTTTTTAGCGGGTTTCTTTATGCTTTTCGATAGCTGCTTGGCTTTTATTTTGTTATTGCGGAGATGTTTAGGAGGGTAGGTGTGCGGTGGGCAGCAGTTTGGGACTGGGTTGGATTTGGGGTCGGATACAGGAGGATGTATCGGGCGGAGGCTTTTTGAGGTTAGGAGGCGAGGGACAGCTAAGGAATTCGGTGCTGCAGTTTGGTGCATGTGATACTTAAGCTGGCTTTTATAGTGCGTGTACGTGATTGACGTGCCAGGGAATTTGTTTTAGAGTCTGGGTTGTGAGTGCGAAGTGGGTGGAAGGAGTTGATTTTGGATGTGTTGTTCGCGTAGAGGAGTAATTTGTTTTTCTAGAGCTATTTTGAAGCTGACTTGAGATCCCTGGTTTTTAGAGTCTGGAGTTTGTTTTATATGCACAGGGATTAGCATATATTATATATATTTTAATCAAGTGATTCTGAGTCACAGATAAAAGAAGTTTTTTCTTTGCCTTTTTCTTGAAAGTTTGCTGTATTTTGTTAAAATGGTCTTGCCATTGAAGATTATTTCTAAACATGCAGTTACTTTGAAGCTTACACCATTTAACAAAGATACTTTTTCAAAACAAGTTATATATATATTTATAAATTATATAATCTTTGGTAAAAAATCTATAAAATATTAGTAATCAAGATAAAATTTTAAAAGTAGAAAACAATAATTTATATTTTCATCTAGTTATTTATTCAACTAGTTATTATCTATTAAATGATAAAAATATTTACGTTCTATATTTTTTAGCTAAGGACAATCGTAAACTAATGTTTATGTATTTGGCGAATGATGTTATACAAAACAGTAAGAAGAAAGGTCCAGAGTTTGGGAAAGAGTTTGAAACTGTATTACCAAAAGCCTTTGAACATATGAAACGCTTTGATGAAAAAACAAGAGAGAAGCTTGGAAGGCTAATCAATATTTGGGAAGAAAGAGGTGTATACGATAAATTACAAATAGCAGAATTCAAAGGAGCATTCCATTCAAGTACTGAATCTGCTAGAGAACCTGGAACACCTCCTCCCAGGAAAAAACAAAGAGTAGAAAATGATAAGGCATCAAAGGTAATTTAACATACTTTTATAATTATTTTATGTGAATTCATTTAAATATTTTTAAATAAATGTGTTTTCTATAAATTGCTTTTTAAATATAAATTTATAATAGATTTACTAAACTGTAACAACACTGTGTTGTTTAAAATACTTGCCAAACAATATTTTTTTAATGCGTTATGTATTTAGTTCATTATGTGTAATAATTATTTTTTATACTAATTTAATTTTATTAGTTTGTTGATACTGTTCTTTTACTACAAGAATTCTAGTTTTTAATGATGTGATAATAATTATCTTAAAAATTATGTATATATTTTTTGTATGAAGGCCTACAGGCCTGTATTGATATATAATAAATAAATAAATAA
>UELX01006536.1:0-10660 GCA_900480035.1 Eupelmus urozonus | reverse complement strand
TAGCACTTTCAAGCTGCAATTTTGCCGCAATTCTGCTGCACGCGTTTCTTGTAATTATCTGTCGGCAGAAATATAGCAAAAATCGGAAGTAGACCACGCATGGTCTGCTGCAATCGCATTGCGTCAGATTTTGTTAATTAAATGAATATATTATTTTTATCGAAAAAATTAAAAATAATAACCTTTTGCATTAAAATAAGGGTGCATTTTAAGAATTTACGTAGAATTTATTACTGGCGCAATTATACTAGCGTTATTATATACAAATATTTTATTAACGGTATTAATTATCCATATATTATACCACGGGATATCTGTTCTCATTATGAAAATATAATATATAAATCAAAAAAAGTTTCAATAATTTATTTTTATAAATTAGCTAATATATTTTGCAAAATATTTGATTTATACTTAATTGTTCAATCAATGAATAATTCGCGTTGCTGACAATCTGAACAATATCTCAGCCATCAATATCTTACATAAAATATAAATATAAATATAAATATCTTAACGTTCGTTAATTATCAATTCACTGCCGCCAGACCATGCAAAGCGACAACTATAAATTTCTCATCCCATTAAATCACAATATCTAAACAATCATCAACCACAATGACACCGGCCTTCATTCTTCTCTCCAGATAATCGAGTACACAATCACCTTCGCTACAGTCACGGTAACGCTGCTAATGTCGCTCTCACTGCTCGGTTACGTGAAAAATCTTCCAGGCTCCGACGCAAACTACGACTGGCAAATCATATTCTGTCTACCAGTATTATTGGGCAGTCTGCTTTTCTTCTATCCGCTGTTCTCTAGCCTCGTAGCCGCCTGCTATGCTATTTTCTTCGGCTTCCTCGAGGATCTAGAAGAGAACGACGGAAGCGAAGCTAGACCTTACGCGATGAGCGAACAGCTGAGGTCGGTTATAGATAATCGTGGACCTCCCAGCTGGTACCGTAAATGTAGGACTTGTGGCGGGGCTGGATCGGATGAAAGCTAAACGCGGGAGGTAGATGAGAGCGTAAAGTATCGGTTATTTTGGAGGAGTCGACATTTATTGTTATAAAATGTTTTTTTTGAAAATAATTATGTTGGTATAATTTGTTTGTTGCAGAAACTAATGCCTTGCTTAAAATATAATCATGTGTGAGGAGCTTTAAAGAGAAATTAATACATAGGTGCTAGAGCGGTTGGATTACGAGGTAATAGCAAATGATTGACATTCACTTGGCTAAAGTGGATGATCTTACGGAAATTGATGCAATTTCAGTATATATCCAGCTGCACGGTGAGAGGCCAAGGCATTGCGCACGGAAATTGATTTATTGATTAGACTCGTCTTCGTGTGTAATCTGTTTGATGCTCGCTATATGGCTTTTTTATATTTCTAAATTATACTTTGAACAAATATTATAAAATAGAACGACTATTTTAATTAATTTAAGTTTTATTTCACTTAATACTGATAATAATCGTATGTGATTGCACGTACTACTTAAGTTTGAAAAAAAATTATTAGCTGAGGCTTGTAAGAATCATAATTTGATTGCAATATAGATATTAACAATAGCATTATATTATTATTCTCTATTTTTAAAAGCGATTTTAATTAAAAAATTGAAATGACATACTTTTTATAATACAAAATCAGATAAAAACAAAAAAATTATCAGAAATTAACAAAAAATTTTAAACAATATTTGCACTAATGGTGCAAAAATATTGTTAAGATTTAAAAGAGAAGAAGCATATATAATAATAGATGTATAATTAGTTTTAAAACATTCACTTTTATTTAAATGATAACAAAATATTAAAGCCAAGTAAAAAATTGTTTTTCTTAACACCTTACTATTGTTTTGAAATAAAGATATGTTATCTTGTTTGTTAAAACATTAAAATTTTTGAAAATTTTATGCTTAGCACACTAAAATGTTTTGAGTGTAAATAGTAACACGAATACTTGAAAATATTTGATAAAAAAATGTAAAAAGTGGAAAAAAATAAAAAAAGGAATAAAAATTAAAATTACTGTTTGTTATTAAGTATTATTAGTTTTTTCCTTTCTCCGTGATATAAATAATTAAAATTATCTCATATCAATTGTATCACGGAAGATGAAAAACTTCAAAACACATCCCTAATTTAAAATTCAGTTAAACGTTTATAAACATTTCAAAAACTTAACATCGTATCATTAGAAAATAGCAACAATCACTTTAAATTTTATAATTCAAAAAGTTCGCTAAAAATAGTGAATCCCCTAAAAGAACCATCTGCGACATCTTTTCGAACCTCCTCGAACCCTGCATTCCAACAACACCGCCGCACCCGATACGCAAACCTCGACCGGCAATATCAACATCTGTTTCACATACCCTCGCAGACTCCTTACAAACATATGCACGCAGCCACACACAGCAATACACAAACGATAGCTATCCGCATACGAAAGAGCAAAAGAGAAAGAGCGAGAGAGAAAGCAGACAGCACAACCCCCCACAACACAGAACACACCTACGCTCACGGCGCTGTCTCTCTCAAGCAGCGCGCGGCGTCCTCGCCGCTGCAGTTATCCCAGTGCGCGCTCCTAGCCTAATAATAACACGTCCACCCCCCTTAAAACCACCTCTCTCTTACTCCCTCACCCAACCAGTGCTACATATAAAAGCAAGCGTCCGTGGGGGTGCCGCACAAGCGCGTACATATCCTCACATATATATGTACAAATTACAAAGGTGGAAGCCGCACGCGCGCCAAGATCGCGCTACTTCGGCCCTCGTCGTAGCCGCTCGGTCAATCCTCTCCTCGTGTGTACACAGCGCGCCTACCTAGTGTACATACACCTCTCCGTCCGCATAAGCTACTTGCAACGCGGAGCTAAAGCCGCGGAGCGCGCTGGGCGCGCGCCTGCCATATTTAGCCGCCGATAGAAAGACAGAGAGAGAGAGAGAGAGGCGCGGAAAAAAAGAGGAGAGCCGAGCTCGGCCGAAATGGAGGAGAGCCAGCGATCGGAGACGGTCGTCGAGCTGGCGGACATGTCCGAACCGCTGGCGAGCGAGGCCGACGGCCCGGCGGTTGTCGTCGCCTCGGCGGCGGCTGCACCGGCCGAGCCGCGCAGCACCCGGAGCCAGACCGTCGTGCGGGCGGCGACGCGCCAGGAGCAGCAGGAGATAGCGACGCACCCGGTGGCCGTGGCGACCGCTGCCACAGCGGTCCCAGCCACGGTTGGGGTGCCAGTTTCCCTGCCGGTGGGCTCTATCATCGGGGTGGCTAACGCGGGGAATGGTACTACGTTCAATGTTATTACGACGGCGGATCAGCTGCAGGTTAGATTGTTGTTTGGTTTTTTTGGGGGAAGGTGAGTGCGGTGAGTGAGTGTCTGTGCTGGAACGTTGCGGCGATGTTTTGTTTTCGAGTGTCTGGGAGAGGTCGTTTGGATGTTGGCTTTTTGTGTACTGAGCTGGCTTTTGGATTGTGAGTTGCTCCTTTGCTGTGTGCTTGAGAATTTATTTTACTTGTTACTGTGACGATGCAAAACCTAGTAAAAATTAATTATTTAGCTGCGATAATTGGTGCTAAATTTGTAAGCTGCATGGTGTGAATTCAGTGTCAGGTACGCAATAATTTATAATTATTTATTTATTTACAGTTGCCAGCTGGAGGACAGTTCAAACAAATGTTATGCGTGGATAATGGTTTTATCTGCGAGTCTAGACCAGATGACAAAAATGATCCGCTCAGGTGGAACGGAGAATTAAAAACTACTCATATTGTAATACAAAATAGTACAGAAGAAACTGAAACAGAGACTCTTCAATCTGCAGCATCGAATTCACTATGCAGCTGGACAGAATGTGCAAATATGGCAGTGCTTCCTGTCAGGTGCAAAAACACGAATGCAGAATTGCACAAAAACAGATTTGGTTCTGGAGGCAGAGGACGTTGTATAAAACTAGGTAACGACTGGTACACACCCAGTGAATTTGAAGCTCTGTGTGGAAGAGCTTCCAGTAAAGACTGGAAAAGAAGTATTCGTTTTGGTGGAAGAAGTTTACAGACATTAATAGACGAACAAATACTCAGACCTCATGCCACTTCTTGTACATGTTCTGCATGCTGTGATGATGATAGTGCTGTAAGTTAATCACCTAATTTAAATTAATAAATATAATAAAAATTTAGCGATATTACTAAACTAAAATATGAATAAATAACTTTGTTTTTAGGCTGGTCCCATTCGATTATTTACTCCATATAAAAGAAGAAGAAGAACGAGAGATCCACTTGATGGAGAAGGTCCACCTAAAAAAAGAGGGGAAAATTCTCGAGATGGTAGTAACAATGAGGATAGTGATAGTGATATTAGGAATTCATGGCAAACATTTGTCTCAAGTGACGACATCGTAATTCAACATGCTCCAGACCCAGAACAAATAACTTCAAATGTACAGCAACATGCAGAGAATGGGCATAGTGATAGTAGACTTAACAAATTAGAAGAAATGTCCAGTAAACTTTTAAAAATGGCTTATGAATTTAAAAGGACTATTGAAGAACTTAAAGCAGAAGAAGGTACACAAAGAAAACAACAACAAAACTTAATACACATAGGTGGTAAAAATGATATGATAGAAACTGTTGGATTACAACCATCTTCAGATCTTCACAATAAAAGGGTAAAATTCCATTTTAAAATATTTAATTGTTAAAATAGTGATCATGTTATTTTGTTTATTGATAAATATTCATATCCGAAAATAATTTGAAAAATAATTTGTTTCAGTGTGCCAACTGCAACAGAGACGCATTTGCAGAATGCTCGTTATGCCGTCGCACTCCATATTGTTCGACATTTTGTCAACGAAAAGATTGGACTGTACACCAGGTGGAGTGTGTTCGCGACGCTACTGAAACAGTTATGCTCATCGTCGAGAGTAGCACTGGTGAGACGAGTACATTAACTGCTCAGACTACCACCGACCAATAGCTAGTATACCTACCGCCACTTCACAAAATCGCTACGAAGAATAAGTTATAGCTAGGCGAGTTCTTGTAAATACATCCAATATTTGTGATGTTGAAGACATCCCAAATCCGTTTAGAGAGACCGATAAAACGAATCATGTTTACCTGATTAAAATAATGTTTATTTAGTCAGATTTTAATTTTGGATATATACAAAACAAGCTTTATTTTTGGATTGAGAACAACTTTTTTATTTAATAATATAATATTATTATTAATGCATGAAATTGAATTCATATTATATTGAAAGCGACGTTTTGATAAATGGATTTTGATGATAGTGCTTAAAATGGAATTTTAGATTATATTTTAATAATTTGACTTTTACTTTAGCGAAAAAGTACTACCGTTTTTCTTAGACAAAAAATAAGCTTTATAGAAATTTATTATGCTTCAAATGTGATTTTAGCAAAATTAAGATTTGGTTATTTCTAAGAAATTAAGGTATTTTTTTTTAAGCGAAATCACATAGGCCTAGAATAAATTTTTGATTGTTTAAAAAATTAATCATGTTTTTTTATAGTTTAAATTTAGATTAGAAACAAGATTTTTCGCAATTTTTATGCGTAAATTTAATGCAGTAAAAAGTTAATATTTATTGAATCATGAATTTTTATATATTTAATTTTTCATTGTGTTCAATGAGTTAAGAGATGATCACAATAACGTTAAAATGTTATAGTGTAAATACTTGTATAAACTAGTAAAGATAAAAAGAGGCGAATGTCAATTTTCAAGTATACAAATTCAAAATTTTCACGATTATTTTTAATATATAAAATATTTTTCATCTTTAGTTAATTTTAGATTTTTTATTAATATTAAAAAGTATTTTTGCAAGCAAAATACTTGGCATAATATCTTTATTGTTCTAAAGTTAATTAATTTACAACAATTATGAACATGTTGAATACATCAAATTAATATCATGAATCAAAATTTTTATACTATTTTCATAAATTTATGAAATAAGATTTTTATTTTTTATTTCAATGTTATTATCAATAACTTGAACACGCAATTTACCTAAGATACAAAAGCATGTTAAAATTTTTGCATGCGAGTAAATTGTATACATTTTTCAAAAACAGCAAAAAATTTCTTTGATAAAAGAATAACTTTAAAAATAGTTTTAGTTTTTATTTTTTGTACGTAAAAATAACTGTTTTTAGTTTTTTTTATTCAACATCATAAAACAAATTATATATGTATATATAAAGTAAAAAAATATAAAAAAGAAATTTAAAACATTATTTTTAATTAAGATTTGACTTCAAATTTTTGTAATCTATATGCAGTGATTATTTTGCATAAATCAATTTTATTTCAATAAATCACCAGAATGCAATAAGCATAATCTTTTTCATAAGTATTATCAATATTTTAGACGATTTTTGTTGATTTCACATAAAAATCTGGAGCTAAGAATCTGTGAAGATGTTCTGAATTTATATGTGTTTTACTCACTAATCTTCACTAAAAGGACCACCGGACCTATTGTAAATCGTGGCTTGTCAATAGACTGATTAAAAGTATATTAAAAAACTACGATATAATAAAAAATATTGTTCCCTCGACTTTTTTGTATATATAGACCGTCAATAAATAAAGAAGTATTAGTAATTCTTAAATTGACTTATATCTTTCTTACTTGTGTATATCCTTTAACAACAAATTTTGCCTTTTTTCCTCAATATAATACATTGTTATTTTGTAAAATTTTCTTGATTTAAGATGTTAACTATCAAACATTTCTTTTATTTTACTATAAAAATTAATTTGAATAATATATTTTAATTCAAATAAAATTTACAAAAAAATATGTCATATTTTTTCTTTGCCTGAATTAATTTATAATTACTGTCAGTAAAGCATGAATTTTTAGTTCCTACTAACAAGGAGAGTACCCTACCTCGAGGTTACAGACTTCGATAAAAATTTGCAGAACGATTCTTTAACCCAAAAAATTGACTAGAGTCCCAAATACGGCCTATTTAAACATAATAGGCCCAAAAACATGGTTTGACTTATTAAATCCTTATAAATTTATTAAGATATTTAATAGAGAGTTGCTTAACAAATCAGTTTAAAGTACAAGAAATGAGCTTTCGTTTAAACCATTATACAAGTGAAACGCTTCAATTTATGAAAAGTTACAAACAATGAAGTATTAAATTAAATACTTGCTTGTTAACTGGGCCTTTATATAGTGCAGATAACGCGGCCCATGACACCGAGCGGCGTTAAAGTCAAAATTATTGCATTTTATTATACATATCATAGTAAATACGTGTATAAAATAATTTTTGAATAAATATAATATATTTTAATTTACTTCTTGTACGAATGTCACCGTTGAAAGTTAAACGATCGATTCTTAAGTATATAAATTTGTATTTATGCATTTATAAAGGTTTGAATGCAGCTGAATCTTTTTATGTAAGTTAATCTAAAGTTAAATACAATTTTTGAAAAAACAAATTTAAATCAAAAAAGTATTTACTTGTCTAATAAATTAATTCATTATGCTAAAAACTACTTTACCTTAATTTAAAATAAGCGCCATTAGTAATGCATTAGTAAACTTAACCTAACCTGAAGCTAAAATTTTACCGCACTTGAGTTGAAGGTTATGTTTGTTTCGTTATTGTCTACTCTTCAGAAAATTTGTTCTATGGCGCAATAGCAGTTAATAAAATAAAACATGTCAAACAAAAGTATTAATAAAAGCAATAGTAATAACATAATGATTAACAACCAGGCAGTATCTCCTGCAGCTAAAGCGGTAAATATTTAAATTATTTTTTTTATATTGTAAATAAGTTAATATGTTACAGTAGTTTTAGTAACCTGATAATTTGTAAATAAAGGAAAGTTGAACTGGTAACTTGTACTTTAATACATCAAAATTATTTTCTGTTAAATTTCTTATTTCCAGCTGAACACATCAAACATAAACGACATTTCAAAAAATTTTGACTGCTTAAAAATTTCAATATTGAACAAAGCATCACGGGTGTCTGGTGAATTTCGCAAGGTCACATTAGGTCCAGGTGCTGATCATGAAAATATCCACATTTCTGATACCACAGATGAAGACAAAGCTAAAACTAATAAGCCTTCACTGAATGGTACTATGTCCCCACGAACAAATATTACATTTTCAATAAAAAAAATTTTATTAGAAAATGAAATACAAAGGCGAGAAAAAGTCAAGGTATGTTTCTTGCAAAATATCCTAAATACTTATAAGTTTTCACTTACATAATTCGTAAGAATTATTTATTAATTTTAAATTAACTTTATTACATGAATTGTTTAATACGTACATAATTTTTACTATTATTATTTTATTAAATTTTTAGAAAGTGGTGGATCAGAAAAAGAAAGAAATGGAAAAGTCTCAAAGAGAATTACAAGAAAATTTATCAGATTTACTTTCAAAACTGTGTATTCAACGAGAAAAGGAAACAGCAGAAAAATTGGCTCGTTTGGAAGCTGAAGAAGAGCAGTTAGAAATAGATAGAAAAAATGAATTGTTAAGACAAAAATTAAAAGAAAGTGAAGAAATCCTGAGAAAAATCATTCCTTTCAGAGAAAGTTTTTTAAAAAGATGGAAAGATATAGCTAACATTTCGTCAAGTTGTCGTGATAAAAATTCTGGCTCTCGTTTATTAGCCCCTTATGCAGGACGGTTAAAAGATTTGAGTATGTACATGGAATCAATAAATGAAAAAGCTAAGGTAAGATCTTTTTTAATAGTAAAGTAAATAAAATAATTATTTATTATTCTTATTAGAAATTTACTTATAAAAGTTGCAATTTAAGTTACTTTATTTATTAATTTTATTATGTATATTAAGCAAAGTTTTAAATTAAATAAATAACAAAAGTATGCAATGATTTTATTATAAGTGGTGAATAACTTTGTTTATAGACAGGTGATCTCAGTTCAGCAGATATAAAATTAGCTGAATTCATAGTACAATGCAGTGATGAAGTTTTTCAATCATTCAAAGCTGAAATAGGTACAAGCAGATTAGATAATTTCTATCATTTAAGACTTTTATAATTTGATAATAATAACTTTTATAACATTTATAACATGATAATAATTTTATGAAATTTATTTTTAGATAAAATGAATGCCTTGTATGATGAAGAAATAGCTAGAAGAGAATTAGAAGTAAAAAGAGCTGAACTTGCAGCCCAGGAAGAAGCTCTTAGAATAAAACAGATGCAAGATGAACAAAATGCTGCAAGGGCCCAAGAACAGCTTGCTCAAGCTCAACAACAAGAAGTAACACAACAAGAACAATTATCTAATTTACAATATCAAGAATCATCACAAAATCAACAGGTGTCTGAAGTTGATAATCCAAACAATAGATCACAACCACCTCAGTATCCAAATGCACCAGAATCAGGTGTGGCATCAAACTTTCAAGTTCCTGCAGGTAAAATAGTATTTTACTGAATATATTTATTATTTAGTTTTTTATTATATATATTTATTATTTTAAAAATTAAATTTATTGAATAAATTTTAGGAGATCAAACAGAAGAACCATATGAATATCTTGACAAAGAGTCTTTGAAGCTTTACAAAGAGAGTCATGAATTTTTGGAAAGTTATATTGCAGCATATCAGGATTTTGTAAAGTCTGACTCAATGAAAAAAGTTAAACTAGAATGTCAAAAAACATTAAATACAACTATCAATTCTATTTCTCACGTAAGCTCTGAACAATTAATTGATAAATATGAAAAACTTAGATTATTTTTATCAGGAAAAGGAAATATAAATATTTCATCAAATCCGCAAGCTGAAGCTTATTGTAAAAGTCTTTTGGCCCAAAAAATTGTGGTAAGTTTCAGTTTAAAAATTAATGATGTTCTAAAACTTTCTAAACATTGATATATTATTAGGATCAAGGAGATACAACTATTTCAAGTAAATCAGAACTAGCCTTTCCGTTTGCTGCAATTACTGTGGCATTATGGAATGATTGGCCTGACTTTGGTCAAATTTTCTTAGCTCGATTCCGCACTAAGAGTCTATTTTTTATTCCTGTTTTTCTTGTACAAGAAAAAGATCAATCCGATAAAGATTACTTAAAATCTCTTGGCTTCAAATTCAACGAGGATGGAACAATTGAAAAACCAGAATATTATTTAAAAAGAATCGAAGGATACATGTATCTCTATGCTTCAATACTTGTGACAAGGCAAAGACGAGGTTTGAACAAACCTCATCCACATGGTATTGCTAATGCATGGAGATGGCTTGCTGCAACATTAAATATAGGTAAATGATTTTGATACACTCTTTGCATATTTAACTAATTTTCAGTAATTTATTTACATTCATCATTTTTAGAACCACGACCTGATACGGCTGATGCGTGTGCTTCTTTAATATATGTTATGCTTAAGGTTACTGGGAATGATTTATGGAAAACTTATCCAAATCAATTTCCAAAAATGTTGATGATACTTAATAATGTATATTATGAGAAGTTGAAGAATTTTAATTCAGTTATTAGTCCTTCTATCAGACTGCTTGGTGATTTTTTGACTGATGCTTTACAGAAGCATTCTATTCCACCAGCAAAAGGACAACTA
>UELX01006535.1:0-10661 GCA_900480035.1 Eupelmus urozonus | reverse complement strand
AGTTCGAGACATCTCGCAATTTTGATTAAAGTCGTTCAACGATATAATCTCGAATGGGATTTTTATATATTAGATTAGATTTTGTATACTCCTAATTCGTGTAGAAATACGTAGGGTTACTTGAGATGTGTTTTATTTTGGTGCCAGGTATGTGAAGGGTACGTATATTGTATTTGTTGAAAATTCTGCCAATTTGTTCAGTAAATCCTTGCACGTATATAAGTACGGTGTAGAAGAAAGGTATGGGCTAAAGCTCGTTGTTGATTTTTCCATTGGTTAATTTCCTGATCGTTTTATCAATCTTTTGTCTTATGTATCCATTTTAAAGTAGTGCAGTTTTGACTATTTTTAGTTTTTTTTTTATATCTATATATATGTTCTTTATCTGAGATTTATAAAGCTCTGTATGTTAAAGAAAAAATCACTACATTTTTCTGAGATTTGTGATTCTGTCATGTTGCCATGCAAGTATCTGTTGGTGTATATCAGTTTTCTGTATACACTGTATCCTGAGAGACCATTTGATTTCTTGTGGATTAGTTTGTGGACAAATCGTAGTTTTTTGTTTCATTCGTTTTCCGTGGCGAAGCGCATGCTCGAGTGTCGGCTGCTAAGATAGTTTAAAAATTGTTGAAATTTTTCCTGTCTGTAAGGTCAAATGATAAAAATGTTATGGACAAAACGGAGTCTAAACTTCTTCTGTTTCTGAAGTTGTCGATTGAGTCAAGTTCGAGACATCTCGCAATTTTAATTAAAGTCGTTCAATGATATAATCTCCAATGGGATTTTTATATAATGGACTAGAGGATAAGCTCTTTTTAGACTCTTTAAAATATCTCAGTAAAAAGATATATAATTTCATTTGATATACTTGCAATATAATTATTATTAGTTAAATCAATATAATATCACATAATGATATCTTATTTGATTGATTTCTTTGCTGGCTTTCTCGTGCATTATTGTCAAGTGTCAACTAAATGTCAGCAGTTGAACGTAATCCAATTTTAAATTGATCCTGCTTTCTTACGAAATATTCTAATACTGTAAAACTACTTTGACATTGTAGCGAATATAAATTATGATATATTTTATGTAAATATCTCAACAATATCATTCTAATATGTCATTTTATTAAATTTGGTTATAAAATATTGTAATAGTATATCTGCAGTATTCAATTTTTTTGAAATATTCTTAAAACATTTTACTGATGCTTATTGATAATATTGTAGTAATATTTTTGAAATATTTAATATTATGTAGATTTAGTTAAACAATATTTTAGTTAATAATTTATATGAGGTAAAATGTATAAAATAGAATAAATAAATATAATTATTGAAATTTTGGTCATCTAATTATTCTAACTATTTTTCTTTTTATCACTATGGTAGTTTTATTTTTTTTATCCTTGAATTATTTTTAACTTAATTTATTATTTTAAGGTTATCTGAAACTTAGGAAACATACACTCAGAAATACATGTAAGAAATCTGTTCAATTAAAAGATTATCAAAATATATACAACTGAAAAAGGTTAGATGTTCTTAATATTGTCCAAATTATTTTCTGTAACTGTAAACTATTTTCAACAAATTATTTTCTGATTCTTTTATAAAAAAAATGTTGTGAACTTAATGATAAAATGTGAAATATGTGAAATGATGATAAAAGAAAAAAAATTTTTAATTTCTGCTTCTGATTAAAAAAATTTGTCTTACTAATTCAGCTTTTACCAATATTTACAGAATTGTGTTCCCACTTCGCAATCTTGTTTTTTTTTTCAAAACTATTTATACTTTGTGTGTGCTTTGTTGCTTTTCATTTGCATGAGGCCTGTAGACTTATAAGTGACTTACAACCTTCTGTCTTTCAGCCACATGTATGATCATATAGCCTCTTGTATGATTTCACAATTAAAATTTCTAAATTGTTAAATTTTTTAAATATTAAAATTACTTTATTAGAAAACTTTAACAATATTATTAAATGTAATATTACTTTTATTGATTTTATTTATAAAATAAAGTTATATAACTCTTTGAAATGAAAGCAGTTTCTATAGAAGATATAAAAAACACCCTTCTTTACAGCAATAATTGCTCTTCACTACAATACTGCCAGTATTTTTATGTACATATTTAACTTTTCTATCACAAAGCGTTTTCTGGATAACTCGCCAGTGTTGTATTCATATTATATATACTTTCTACTGAAATTAATTTACTTTAATTTATTATCACTAACAAGTAATAATACCGTTATAAATTTGATGTAACATTTTTACAATTTCTAAATCATTTGATTAATGTTAACTTTCTTATGACTATTTTGATCGGAGATTTATTAGTCTGTAATATCATTTATGAAAAAGTTTATATCAATTAATATAAATTGTAGTAATTAAAATACAAAATTTAAGATAGGTATCACTTTTTTAAGTAATATGATCATCCAGAATTAAGTAGAATACAGGTATATGCACAATTAAAATTAAAAACATATCTATTCTAGCCTCAGTTTTAATTTAAAAACTTTTCATTTCTTTAGATTTTTAAGACTAAGAAATATTTTATCTTTAATTCCAATAATTTAAAATAATGGGTAGATTCTAGTTTTGACTTTTTCGAAGCAACGATTTTCAATTGTCAAAAGTTACAACATTGCGTCGGCGCATAAATGCTCCACTACACGCATAGTCAATTCAAAGCTAGTATCAAGGACATCGTGTAACGTATAAGCAAATTAAATTCTACTTCATAATGTAGTTTAAATAAAATTATTTTAAATGTAATTTTTATCTCAAAACTTAAATAAATTATTTTGATTTTAATAGATTCTTTTATAAATGTTTCATTTGTTAATAATTATTACATTGTAAATTAAAAAAATTTTACAATAACGTTCCAAAGTTACTAAACAATCAGAAAGATGAAGTAAGAAAAATGTATGTATATTTATCAAAGAAAAGTGTGTACTTTGAAACAGTGTATCAATGTATAATTTCATTTATTAAAATATAAAATTTTTAAAAATTATTTATTTTATTTTTTAAATGCTTTAAAAATAATGCGATGAATTACTCTTCAGTTATAATGAATACCAATAAACAAATAAAGGAATAAAGACACTAATTAATATAAAAAATTTTTTCCAAAGTGATTTCATTACATGCATTTGTTTATAATATTAAATGAAAATTATAAACATATAAAATAGGCAGCTTGACATCTTAATTTATATCTACCTAATGAGGCAAAGAAACTGTACTAATCAGAAATAAAAAATATATCATTAAAAAGAAAAAAAGCAGCCAAATTATTAATTGAAATAAATATTATGGGCATTTTAAGTTTTTATTATATTTTTATTTATGAAACTCAAACCAACTGAAAAAAATTACAAAAGCTTATAATTGAAAAATAATTATCGCATGTTATGAACTATAGTTAATATAAAGATATAATGTATGCAAATTGTCTATCTATTATAATAGTACTATTCTAGGAATGGCATCGACATTATTAAAATTTTCTAATATAAAATAAAGATTTATAAGATACTAGGACATTTTTGATAACATATTGCATAGCAATTCTTAGAGAGATTTATGAATATAAAAGTGAACAATAATAAAATAAAAGTTAAATGGACAAGAAAAAAGTCGAAGAAGTTTACAGTAACACGTATTTTAAGATAAATGAAATATTATTAATTGCTACAGGTTTATGGCCTTACAGAAATCGAAATGAAAAACTTGTTTGCAGAGTAATAGTATTTCTAATTATGTTTTTGGTTTTACTTCCTAATGTAAGTTTTTGGAATTATTTTTGACCGTTAATACTAATAGTTTATTTATAAGCAAGCTCATCACTAATTATAATACGTATTAATATAGGTATATGATAAATTTTATCACATATATTTACATAAATTTCGAGCAAAATTTTTATTTTAAAACTTCAACAAACAAGTTTTACAAACTTTAAAAGTTTATTCTTTGTTTAAAGAAATCTTATAGCAATAAATATATACCAATAATGAATATACATAATTAGAAACGTATAATAATTATATTAATCTTTTCAATTCAATATTATTATAAATTACCATAAATTTATATTGATTATATTGATTAATATCGACCATGTATTATCTTATTTTATATAAGGCTAATGCAGTCAGAATATGGTGTGGCGTAGATTTTTGCCTTTGCGGTGAAAATATTGTTGGTTGCTTGTATTCTATAGTTGTTATATTAAAATATTACGTTACAATTTTAAGTGAATCAAAGGTAATTACAATCACTTTTATAAACACAAAGTATCATTTATTAACTTCTTTTACTGATCAGTTCAATTTAATTTTCCCAGATATTAAACGTTCATAAACAAGTAGCAATGAATTGGATTTCTATTACAGACGCTCATGAACGATCAATTTTGACATATTATGCAAAACATGGCAAAATAATGTCCATCGGTTATATTGGTATTGACCACAATTATTTTGTATTAAAATTTTATAATACCAGTTACAAATTATATGAACTTTTACATAGTAAATTTACATGAATTTTTATTTATACAACTTAATAACTTAAAAATTTTTTAATTCCACGATATAATTAATCTAAAATTTTATATTGAAAAAGAAGTTTGCATCAACTTTCAAACTTTGATTAAAACCTTATCTATATAGGAATATTTTTTTCAATAATTCCAAATAAAATTTTAAAAAGTTTTTTGAGTATTGTTTGTTTATCTTTAATGAAAATATGGTTTAAATGATAATTATAAACTCGACCATTTATTTTTTTAATAAAAACGTTGCTAAGTGAAAAAAAAAATTACTTCCCAGAAGTGTGTCAGGGTGTTAAACCAAACTTTGGGATATGACTTACAATACTAAAATATAAAGATAATCAAAGCCCTCCAGCTTTAAGAAACTCAAGTTATTCATATTTTTAGATTTATTTTAAGGAAATATTGAAGTATATTTCAATACTTTTTTATTTAGCCTATAGAGTCTAAAGACTCGTATGCTTCTGATATACGTAAAATTAAATTAGAAGAAACAAATTTTCTTTTGTATTTTGCAGATTAAAAATATTCTTTATTAAAAATTATAACTGTTTAAAATAAAATGATGAAAATTTTCCAGAAATGTAGCTTTAATTTTACTTATTATTTTATACATTTTTGGATACCTAACTGTAAACTGCTATAACTTTTAAATAAAGAAGAATATTTTAAATACGCAAAAGCAAACGAAAGCACATTATTTTAGTTTAATTTTGTGTATTCACAAATACTTACTAGAGTTTTTTAAGCTAAATAAAAAAATTTTGAAATATAGCAAATAACTTGATATTTCTAAAGCTTTAAGGTTTAAAATTCTGGTTTTATTCGTGTTTTGTTATCTGAAAATTGTAGCAGAATTCATAATCAGGAAATCTGTAACATTTCTTGTTAGTTTGGTTTGCAATGATCATTTAAACCATCATTTAATTTTCCACTAGAAATGTATAATGTTTCTTCTAAAATCACCTTTACTATACACTAAATTTATTAATTGTTACAAATTTCAGTGTACATGTCTACTGCTGGATTTGCGTTTAGTCAGGCAACAATTTTGCCTGTAGTTCTTGATTTAATTCTACCGTTGAATGAATCTAGAAAAAAAATTTTAATAGTGAGAGCAGAATATTTTATAAATCCTTTTGACTACTATTATCAACTTTACATAGCTTATTCAATCGCCACTATTATCAGTGTTGGTGTGTTAATGAGTATTGATACTACGTACTCAACAGTCGTTCATCAAAATCTTGGAATTTTGTCCATTGTGAAGTAAGATGTCTTCAATTCTTCTAATAAAACTTTCTGAAGAGTTTTTTTTAATATAGTATGTACTTATATCATTATTTGTATGTCATAAATAATTATATTTGATTATATCATATATTTTAAAAGTATAAAAGCAGCAAAATATTTTGGAAGGAATCATTTTCGAAGGATCTAATCAACATAAAGATTTCAGCATTATTGACGCCTAACCAAATGATGATCTTGATTAATACCTTCATAATCTTTTTTTTTTATGTACCCCTTCCAGTGGAAAAGATTCGATAAAAATTAATATATTTATCGGAAAAATGGTGCAAATAGACACATAAATCCTAAACCCTTATCAGGATTTCACCGTGATTTATCGGGCCTTTGCAACCAAGCTATTTTTTATCACAAAATATAAAAATACAGAAAATTTTTTATCTAGATATAATCTTTACCTATAACAAATTTGACCTTTCAAGTTTTTTAAATGGTAAAAGCAATATTTAGTTCTATAATAATATCAATAATAGTAGTACGTTTGAAGAAAAGCATAGTAGGATAACTGGAACGTCACGCGGTCTTATAGGTGTGAATTTATGTGCTAATTTATGGTTATAGTTAGGGTACTAAAGTCATTTAATAATTATAAATATACACAATTAGTTTAATACAATCAAAAAATTTATATATAAAATGGCTCTTTAACAACCTTTTAAAGTGATGAGTATTAGCTAATAATTGTGAAGATCCTGATCAAAGTCGAAGTTATTACCATTCAATCGAGGGTCAAAATTACTGCATTTTTTTATCCTCATAATTTTAGAATATATTTTATAATAAATAAATATATTATTAAATTACAGGCATCGTTTACATGTAGCAACTAAACATCAACATAAAAATAATGATATTGTTTATAAATCGATTGTAAAAGCTATACAATTGCATAAAATTTCCTTACAGTTAAGTAAAAAAAATTATTTTTAACATATTTTTTTGAAACATTAGACGTGCAACTGCCGTTAAATTTTTTTTTGAATTATCTAAAAAATATAATTTTATCCGGGAATTTTTACTGAATCATAAAAAGTTAATTAAAATGTTATTATATTATAGCTTTGTTGATCTTATTGAGTCGTCATATTGTGTATCTATTCTTATACTCATTGGTTGTTTTGTAGTAGCGTTAAGTCTTGGGGCAGTAATTGTAAGTAAAAACATTAAAATGTAATCAGTAAATCGTAATCTAATTTGTTAGTGAAAGTAAAAGCTATGATAAAATCCTAACTTTAAAGGATCCATCCTGAGTTAAATTTAATAAAAATAAATTTTTTACTTTTAAAAATCGTAAAACATAATTACTAACCTAAATTTTTTTACTTATCATGTACATATTATACATTATTTTGGAACATTTAAATGGTCTACATTATGCTTTAAGTCTCTCGTACTTTCCACTGTTAAAAACCTTAAATTTTAACTTCTGTATCCACTTACCACGAATTTTTCAGCAAACCGATTCACTGATCTATACAAGATTGGACTTACAATAATCCTTGAAACAAGTACTACAGACACTATAGATTATTTTTTTGAAAAAAAAAAAAAAAGAATAATGAATAATTGTTAGACGCAGTTATTTGTGTAACATTCAGTTTTAAATTCATTATCACTAATATTTTGCACATATGTGTTTAAATACAAAAATGTTAATTTTACATTACATAAAATTATATTCTACAATTTTTTAAAGTAAAAAATTTAGTTATTTTTAATAAATTTATCTGAGGCTAGGTCCCTTAAAGTTAGGATTTTGTGGTCAGAGTGGCATAAATACTTTTAATTGTAGTTAGATACACTAAGGAGTATTTAGTACAAGAATTATTTTAATTCACGAAATTAGCTGTTATAATTTTTAAAATTCTTATTATTTCTTATTATTATTGTAGATCATGGAGTATATTGGTGAAACATTCGAAGTTATAAGATTTACTATGATGGAAATAGGTATATTGGTACTTATGTTTTATTTAAGTTATCCAGGACAACAAATTTTAGATCACAGTTCGGATATCTTTGTACAAAGGTAAATTTTCTGTTTATTGAAAGAGTATTAGAGTATTAGAAAAGTATATATAGAAACGTTAGTACTGAGCAGTGTACAAATATGACTAATTGTTATCGTAAAAATAGAATTATGGATGATTTTGAAAACATTAAATCTTGATCTGAAGATTTAGTAATAGTAATATTCAAATGTTAGTAATAGTAATATTCAAAGAAATAAACAATATAAATTTAATTAACAAAAATATTTTGAACATTTAATTATTAGTTACATGAATGAGTGGTACTTTATATCTCAAAAAACAAAAACGTTAATAAGAATAATGATGCTACGATGTCTTAAATATTCCGTCTTAACAGCTGGGAAAATATACGTCTTGAGTTATCAAAGCTATGGAAATGTAATTAATTCAAATTAGTAAAAATATAATAAGCTTTCTTTAATTTTATTATTAACTAACGATGTTTCAGATAATTAAAACTACGTTGTCTTATGTCACAGTAATAGCTTCTATGAAAGACTAAAATATGGAAAATTAAGCCATAAGATATGTTCGAATGTGATACTTGAAACATTATTTGTTGTGTATTATGTATAGAGGGAATTGAAGTTTGCAAATTAATATAAATTTTGACTTTGTTAGGCTATTTTATTGTTAATATTGTAATAAATTAAAGTGTTAAAAATAAGACAGTGCAAATTTTCGGATTATTTTAAAAAATGTTTGCGTTCATTTAGAAAATATTTTTTATTTTTAAAAATAGTAGTATATAATGTTAGTACATATCATTTTTATGTATTTGAGAGATCTATATTCATATACCTTGAATTTGACTTTTATACCCACTTACCACAGGTTTGAGAGCCAATCGGTTTATCAATTTATACCAGACTTGGCTTAAAATACTTTATAAGTGTAGTTCTAAGAAGAATATGGATTACATATAAGTTACATTAAGGAAGTTTACGAAGAGAAAATTAAAAAAGAATAGATAAATGCCATTAAACGATTGTTTTAAGGAACTTATTTTTAATACAACAGTTTTCAGTATTAATCTAAAACATATTTTGTTGTTAATAACATGTGATCAAATAATAAATTGTAAAAAAAGGTAACATTATTTATTCATCATCTAGTTTTCAAGATATACTTTGATAATTTTTTTGGAGAAAAATAACTGTAATTGATTAGACGAGATCAGTTGTTGTTATTTAAAATAAATTAAAAATGCTAAATTTTATTTAAAATTTATTATAATGATTTTTTACCTAAAAGTTTTAAAAAATCCTTTTAAATTAACTCTATGTATATAAATTTTTCAAAGGCCTTAAATAAAGTGAATCTGATATAATATAGTAATATGATAGTTGTAATATTGGTAAGATTCCTGCTTATGCCGTAATGATTCCGCCAAAAATCTTGGAATCCGAAACCACCTAATTAAATACCCGATTAATAATTAAATTATTTTAATTACAAGTAATTATGTTATCATTTCTAAATCTTTCTTATTTTTAAGTATAAAGTATGTTTTTTTTCGTCGTATGTAAAAATTCTACTACAAGGTATATTATATCCCCTCTACCGAACGGTAAATTTTAGTAGATAAAGAGCTGCTACAGTGCGACGGCGCATATACGCTCTAGTCAGTGTTCAGTCAACCCGTGGCTTTTGATATAAGGACTTCATGCGGCTCGCAAGAAAATAGAGTATTTTATTTGTAACATTTCTTTTTTTTAATTGTTCTAATTTTATAATTAAAATCTAATTTAAAATTTGGATTATTAATATAATATTCTTAATTTTATTTCTATCTTAAAAAAGAAACATAGTAATACTTTGTTTTTCAGATTCGATTTATATAATTTGGATATTTGATAGATTGATTATACAAATATATTGAATAACTCCTGATTTTATTACTGATGATTGTGCATGCTCCTACCATTTTGACAATTGCAGGTAAATTCTCTTTTTATGTATTTAATGAGTTATTTTGAATGAATTATTTATGTATAGGTATTCAAAAGTTAAATATATGTGAAAAATTTAAAGAAATTTTTACTCTCTAGTAAGTTTCCGAAATGAATTTCATTAATGAAGTTAAAAGGACGAGGAGATGAGGATAGGACTAAAATTAGACTTAAACTGTTTTTACAAAAAGTCATTCTTGAAAAATAATTTGCTTATTTATTTACACATATTCTTTCACAAAATTCGTGAATGCAAATATGCATTAACAGAAATATATATTAAACTAAAATCAAACAAACAGAAAAATTGAATATTATTTTTATAATATAGATTCACTATATCTCTATACTGGATATACCATACAGAGTACTTGCATCATCAACTAAACTTTTCAGTGTTTTTAATATAGCCAAATAAAAAATTTATATTTCACTTATGAGCACGCATAATATTCTATATTTTGTATCTGTACAAAAAATTAGTTTATTACCTTATATTTATCATTTATTATTGAGCTTAGATTACTTTAATATAATCTATTAATTGAATTGAAAACCAAGTCCATTTTGACATATGTGCTTGAGAAAATGTAGTAGTGCAACTAAGGTTTAATTCTAAATATCAATATGTATATTTACATATTATAAATTTTATGAATTGAGGAGTTCGATGCTAAAAGGTCCTGAGCGCTCGGCTCGTCTTTCGGCAACGAGTAAGAAAAGCAGAATGAAGGCAATATCTATTTTGTATTGTTTATTGTTAGAGGTTAGTATTCATT